>JAPYZI010000862.1:0-79702 GCA_030523105.1 Ophioninae sp. A BG-2022a
AATCCAACGCCATTATTTAAGTTAGGCAAAAACCTTTTCCAAACCCACGTAATAAATCCCCATAGCCTACGATAAGCTCCCTCTACGACCTTTTGAAATATCGTGATTTTGGCGATTTCGAGAAAACTGGCCTGGGAGGTCGAAAACTTTTTTTGGCCGATTTTTAAGTATTAAAAGGGTGTATTTGATCGCAAATTTTCTGCTGATTACGAATATGCCCTAGTTTTTGCCGAACCTGCAAAATTTGACGGGGAAAATGCGAAAAACGTTTATTGAATATTTTTTGGGCATTTTTCCCTGCTGCAGCTTACGGCAGCTGTCGTAGGGACGGAGGTTACGAATTCGCACAGTGATCAAGTGAGAAGGACAAGTGAAAAAATACATTGATACTTCGGAAGGATGCAAGTGCAGTCGGTAAGAACGAACAATGGGAGCCGCAGCGCCGCCAGTGAGAAAATCGTTGAACTGATTTTTCTTGACGGTTGTTAAGATTTTGAGGCCTGGTGGTACATTTTTGTCACATTTATGTGAATAAATTTGGAAACCCAATTTCTCCGTAATTTCTTCATCAAAATACACGAAACAAAGCTCAAAATGTGTACTAATCACCGTTTCGGAGGCTTATGCTAATTTTTTTCCAAAATTTTGGTAAACGCCGAGCATGTTGCTCTTAGAGCAAGCGCCCTGCATACCCAAAATAAATTTTATTCCAATCGGTTGAATAGTGCGGGAGAAATTGAATAAAAAAATGTCAAGGTGGCTAGGAACGTGTTCGTCATTCGTTTAATTTTTATTGCAGTCCAAAATAGCAAACTTCCGGCACTATTTTTTTCCTCTCTCCACTCTGCTACTTTTCACTTCGGCGAGGCACTCTGATTGTTCGATAATAAAGACTCTTCATCTTATCGTTAAATACGCACGATAAAAGTGCTCTTTCCAATATCAACGGAGATCCGACCACCGGACACGGTTCGGAATAAAACAATCTATCGTACCTGGAAACAATCAATTATTATACACGAGCATACGATTTTCACCAACTCCTGCTGGCACATTGGCCCCATTTCGGATGGCGTGAAATTGCAAGAAAAATCCACTGGGATCGGAGGGAGCCGCGGGCTTCGCTTATTTTCGTTCAATGTAATTTATGTGCAATGAAATCAAGAGCGGTGAACGAGATGCAACTGGACGACCACGCGTACCCGGCAGATTCACACACGAGCGAGCATGCACGTACGTGTCGTATATAGGTAAAAGCGCAATTCAGGTTCGCGCACGCCGCATGACTTTTATCGAGTGTAAAATTGTTTTTATCGATATCCCTCGTCACGATGTGCCGTTGGGCAGCTCGTTGACGATGGAAAATCAGAGCGAGAGAGAACGATAGCGAACAAACGAAGAAGACGAAAAAAAAAGAAAAAAAAAACAAAAAAAAAAGAGCGCCGAGGAGAAAGAGAAATAGTTGGAGGGAGAAAAAAATCCGTTCATCATGCACGGGGCTTGAAATACTTCGTAATTCGATATCGAAGCGTTCGAGCTCGATGCCCGGAGGATGTGCCCGGAAAAATTTTCGTGATTGGATACGCGACCCCCGCGCTGATGGAAGCGCAGAAAGAGCGACGAAGAGAGGAAATAGAGAATATTTGAAACGTCAACGTGTACTCAACCCCGTGCACCGTCCGATGATAATATGAAGTCTCCATTGATCAAATCGTCCGTTATACTTTTCTCTTTTCGCTCCCTCGCTATATCTTTTTTTATACATCGCGACTGACCGAATCGAAAATTCGTTCGGATTATCGAGTTCTCACCGCGTCGCGTTTTCAACTCGTCCACGATTTTTATTTTCTTCTTTTTCCGTTTCTCCGTCTCGACCGTTGCCACAAGAAAAATTGGAAAACCGTGACATCGCGGCACTGGCCGATGAATTATTTTTGTTCTTTTTTCTGATTTGGTTCAAGAGTTTCGAATGACAACTTCGACTCGTCGTCTCGACTTTATTATCATCAGTTATGGTGGCGTTACGGTTAGAAGCGGTTCATAAATTTAAGACAATTTCGTAGCCCCTCGATCTTTCAACATTCCAAATCCAATGGAAATACTTTTTCATTTTGGGTTCGTATTATCCGTGGCGTTTAACTTTTCATCGGTCGAATGCAACCATTCTTCAATTTCCTCTAAATACTTCGTTTCCTTTATAACCCGATGGATTTATATTTATAAATCGGGATAGTAGATTTCTCATGAGTTAACGTAAAAACATTCGAGTGTTTTTCGTGATGGAAATCGATGCAAAAATTGTGAGCAGAAAAAAAATAATTGAGTTCCGTTGAATTCTCGACGATGCACACGGCGACGTCATCGCATTGGCTTTTGTTTGTAACTTTTATTGCAACGGTTTTGCGGTTGAGTAATAGTCAATATTATTAAAAAAAAAAGATAAATAAATAATGCACCAACCCATACGAACGAGAATACGAAAAAGACTGATTTTGTTTAACTTGTATCGATATTCGCGTTTCGTAAGGTATTCACGCAGGCATCACGATATCGTTGGAACTGGTATAAGAAAATTAGAGGATTTTGCCTTGAAGCGAGTGAAACGTTATCGCACGCCTATTCCGGGTTGCGCGTCCTGGAGATGACTCGATAATCTAGACTCGGTATGTCGATAAAACCCTGAAATAACAATCCCCTGCGTTCCTCTCGAAGAGCTAAACACTTGACTAATTTTCGGTTCGCGAAGGCATATATGTTTATACATATTCGGACTAACGTATGCCAATGAAAGTTCTATACTCATAAGTACACGCACACACAAATACACACATGTATATAAATTACGTCGGACCAGTTTCCCCGGATGAAGAAGCTATTTGGAGCTCGTTCATTTGAAGATTAACTTGACGGGACGATGGCTCCATTTTCATACGTTATGCGATACGTCTTTTGCATTCTCCATCAGCCCCAGCAGTCCTTTTCTCTATTTCTCTCTCTCTCTCTTTCTACACGTATATACATGCATATAATAATGGAACAATGTGTCTCGTCAATTAAGAGTAATTAAAGATCCATCCTTCGACGACCTCGAGTTCGCAGACGTCAGTAACGTAAAACAAAAATAAATTGAATTTTGCGAACGACAATTTGAGACGCGATCAAGCCGAATTCTCACAATGAAACTATAAATATTATTTGGAGAACATTTATTTCCGAATACTTCGATTGAAGTGACCCCGTTCTTACGGTTTTCCAGTTGCATCGAATTTAAAGAAAAATCATTTACCTTTTTATACCGATTACACGGACTTCAAAGCGACAATTGGGCAATACGATTCTTCGAAGTTTGCGAGGTTTGAAAGTCCGATTGAAAAACGTTATTTCTTACTTTGTCGATTTACCTCTTACTTCTTCCCCACTCCCTTTTTCATTTCCGGAAGATTTAGTTAAATACGTATCGATGGGGGTTAAGTAGTAAGAAAAAGTTAGCGAAGTATTCCTACGGCGATCGTCGAGGAAGATGATGTCCGACGGTAGAGACTCGGATTAAACGTAGCAGAGAGCCGAGGCCTCGGTATCGCTCGGTGGGCTGGCGTGAAGTTAATAAAGGTACTGTGGATATTGCGCGAGTGTGTGCGCGTTACCGTACCGTCACAATGAGGAAGCAGTGGCGCGTCTCGACCTTCCAAGATTGCAGCCAGGTTCCATCCTCAGCGCGCGCGATTTTAACTGTAATTGTTATTCGCGCGAGCGCAAGTGCATCACCGGCTATTTTCCTTTTTTTTTTTCATGAAAATAGACATTCTCGAGAATTTCAATTTAATCTGACGCCGGTCACCAATGACAAATCGACAAATACGTTTCTAAAAGATTCGATCAACGAATCTGTTTGTTATCGCAGGTTTGTTGCATTTTTATTAAGAAACTCAAACGGATTACAGATTATCTCAAATAAATCGAAACTTTCCGACCCTTAAAATGAAAGAAACGATCCAGATCTTTTAAAAATTGTTTAAACAATTTATATGCTTAAAAATAATGTGAAACTATTGAGAACCTCCAAAAGAATTTGAACGATTTAGATCGTTAAATGAAATTCGATCGATTCCTAGTCCCCCCAAATAATATTCTAAAAGATGCAAACCCTGTAAAAAATTGAATTAATCTATAGTTTCTAAAAGACGATTTATATTCCGCGAAAATAATTAGACTAACGGAGAAATTCCAAAAAACAGTTCGAACGACTTAAATCTTCAAAAGGAATAACATCATTTGAAAGAATCATTACGAACGAAATTTGTCCATTTCGACTTTGAAGACTCAGTCAGAATCAACTACGAGGAATATTAACATCTCACAGAAATTCTTACAATTTAATTTTAATCGTTCAAATTAATTTCACTCTTGTTAAAGCAATTATGCGTTATCACCTAGAACATTTTTTTATCCCAATAATAATAATAATAATAATAATACTTGCAAAATAATAAAAATACTCACACCAGTCAAATTATATAAATAATTTTTTTATTTATTGTAAATGTAAAATATTTGGATCATGTTCTCATCATGTATGCGTACACATATTTTTTCCTTCAATTTCCCATAATATACATCTCGTTCGTAACCCTGAACGAACGTCTTGAAAAAAAAAACACTGAATATCCGGTCGGCAAAGATGCAAAAAAAAAAAAAACGCGTACCTCCGTCACGAATGAATGTTTCGTCGAAAGATACTCGTGATGAGAGTTATTGCCGACGCAATCGGAAAGAGGGACGATAAAAGGCAGGCTCGAAGATACACAGGCCTGCAAAGAGGACCGCCCGACTATCCACGAGACCGTTTTCTCGCTTGGATAATTCAGAAGGGCGACAGAAAAAAAAAAGAACACGAAAGAAAAAAAAACAGCGTTCCAACAACGATCGGTAGTTGACCAATGGTTATTCGATGAAGTATCTCTCCGACACTTTGGCTCCCGTGCGGGCGGTGACGCGCTCTTCGGCATTTTGCAACTGAAGAACTTTCCAGTTTACTAGTTTTAGCCGTGAACCCTTCATTTTCTTCGTACACATCCGCGAGAATCAAGAAGTGAAAATAAAATACGACTCGCGCAATTCAGAACGCAAAGTGGCGTTTCAGCTTCTCGAATTCATACAAATGATGCCTGAATCACAAGTTTACGAACGGGCTTGAAGTTTTCATCGTTGGAACGCAAGAAAATTCATACTTTTCACCAAATACGAACATTCTTCGATATTCAAGAATTCTTCAGGTTTCTTTATTAATGGTATAAGCTGTTTTTTTATAACAATCAAGATCGAATTACTTATTCCCATTGTTATACAAAATATTATTTTTTGAGAAAAAAGAAAATTCGCTGTATTCAAACGATGGAAACTTCAATTGAATTACACATCATGGGGTTGACATTTACATCACGGAAGAGCAACAAAAAAGTTTTTCCATTTCTCACATCCGTTATTTCGAAGTGTACAAAAAAATTGCTCGATTTTCGTGGCCCAAACCCACCAAATAAAATTCGTGGAAAAGAACCATTTTCGTTGCGTCCCAACGACACAAATTTCAAATCCATCAGACGTAACAAAGTAGAAATTTGTATAATCAGAATACAGGCAAAATATTTTTCTATTTCATTCAATCAAAAATCATACTTGGCTGATTTACATTGCAAATCGATAAATAAAAACGCTACGATAATTTTCTCATTTTTCGTGACCCGATCTCAGCAAAGAATATTTACAAAAAGAAAAAAAGAACAAAAAGAAAACATTTTAGTTGGCGTTGCAACGACGCAAACATTGAACGTCACGTAAATCTACTGTGCGCAACGTTGCGTCCGCGCAACGGCAACGATTACGGGGCTTTTTGTCGATTCCATGGAAAAATGGAATGATGTTTCAAAACCATTCGTCGAAGTTCGTTTTCGAAAGGGTTTGCGGTAGAGCGCGGCATTGGACTAAAGAGAGCACCGCGCGAGGACGTCGCTATGCGTGCCTCCGTTATTGCTTCGAACAGAAGTTGCGGAGGAGACGAGAATGGAACGGAAGGACGCCGGGAGTGAAAATTACTAGGAAAAAAGAAAAACGAAACGAGGACGTACAAGATATCTCCCTTTGGAAAGGCGAGAGACGAGAACTTTGCTCTTCTCCAATATTGGACCCGACGTTTAAATTTTTTCAATGACGTGTCGAAGACTTTAGGGACGTACTTCCACGTGTATAAGTGTTTGTGTGTATATTTTGACGTACTGTAAAAGTTACAGTACATAAATAATATAACAACACTGAAAGTCTCGTAACGAATCGTAAAACCGTTTGCAACGTCTACTTCTCTCTCTCTCTCTCTCTTTTTTCCTCTCCTCTTTGACTCTTTCTCTCGAGTATCGTGCGAAATGTATCCAAGGTATACCGCGATCATGGACGATTCTCCGAGACTCATTGGATGCTACAAAAAGTTGTAAACGCAACCAACCGATCTCCCTCTTTCGTTCCTTCTCTCTTTCTGGCTAGCACTTTCGCTGCAACGCTCGCAGATTCCCGAGAGTTATCCCCCAACGCGTGGAGAGACCGTTATCTTCGTTGATCACCCGATTGCTGGAAAATACCCCGGCACAACGCAACGCTGGATCGATGGATCGCGACGTTTCAACTTTCTCGATCGTTGGGACAGGTCAAAAGTTTGAATCTCTCCGATACAACGAAAGTCACTTTTCACTCGCTCGTCCGTATCGCGATATATGACGCGACAAAAATTAGACAGGTTAGGTAGGAAGACACGTTGGCTTCTATCGAAGGCGCTAAAACATTGGTAACAATAGGGAGGCTAAATATTTTTTAAAAAATACATAAGTGAGTGATGATACTTTAAATGCACGTTTCGACCTTCGTCATGGTAAAATGAACGCGTTATTACAGGAAAGAACAAAGTTTTAGGCGGCTTTGGAGATGAACTCTTAACTTTCCTGGGAATTTTCAAATAGATCAGTGTTAATTTTCTGAACTCCTGATTTTCAATGAATCGTTATGTTAGGGAAGGAGGACCGAAGAAGCCAGAGTTTTTTCTACGCCGCATTATCGATCGTCCTTAAGGAACAATTGCCGTCCTGGCGAAGCACAATTCAATACTCGACGCAACGCAAACAGCGACAATGATTTCCAATGGATTCTTCTTTCTTGATAGAAACATCTTTACAGCTAAAATCTCGTTTTCCCCTCAAAGAAACGTTTCCTCCGAGAAAGCATTACATCACAATTGCCCGCTCCAAATATTTTTCCCTCTGGCTCTAATCTAGTGACGTTTTTTTTTCTCCCCTCGTCGGGTATTCTCGTGGACTAATTTACGAAAATTACGAAGGTCCGAATGTAGGGAATAATAATACAGGGGCTCTGGTCGTACACACAGAGATTTTCTGCAGAGACCGAGAACGTGCCGTCGGGTTTTGCCTCTGGACTCATTCCCTCTTTCTTTTTCTCATACACATCTGTACCTTACACATGAACGAGAGTCTATACGTGTGTATATGTATCTCTCTCTCTCTCTCTCTCTCTCTCTTATTCCCGTACATTTTATAGCCACCGGGCGTTCCGGAGCGACTTCATTCCGGCCCGACGGATCGAATTAGCGTCCTCTCCTTCATTCACCGCTCACTTCGCGGTGCGTGAGCAATTAACTTCCCTGAGAAATTACGAGATTGCTAAGATAGCGAGCGCGGGGGCGGTGAGGTGCAGCGAAAAAGAGAGAAAGAGAGAGAGAGAGAGAGAGAGAGAGAGAGCCGGGAAGAAAAGAGAGATGGAGGGAGAGGGAGAGAAGAAAAGAAGTGAAAGAGGAGAAGAGAGCTGGCAATGCACCGCGTTCCCCGGAGTAACAGGAAGAGCGTAATTCCTCGGACCTAGCAACCGAGTGCAGACGTTTGCGAGATACTCGTACGTAATACACGTAGATATTCGTGTATAGATATTCACAAGCCATACGCGAATGTACGCGGGCACCTGTGTTCGTCCAACTTACCATCACACGTGCCAGCGAAACTTCCTAAATACGTATGCGCGCGCATGTACGCGTGTACGTACACATTGTCCACAGAGGAGTAGTTAAACCGTCGCGCCACATCTTCGGCCTCGTTTCGCGTTGTAAAACAGAGCGCCGACGCAATTATTAATTCCCTCCTCCGCTGTGTAAGAGCCATTCTTAATATCACCGGGCAAATACCGACACCGCCGGATGTACAGGGTTCGGTGCTACTTCGAGTCAAGCACCATTGCCCATCTGCGGTACTCGGAGCGGTGACCGGGCCTTCTACTGAATTGTTTATCGATCACTGAGCGGAAATAGTTCCGAGACCTCGCTGAAACGATCGTTCGGGGTAACCCTGCGCATTGCGTAATTTTACGGACCCTCTTTATCTTCAATAAAAATCTGGCCGGTTCGCGGCTCGATTGCAGCATTTTTATCATTTTTATAATCAAACTCAGCGTTCAACGCGGCGATTATATTTATTTATTTTGTTTTGTTATTAATAAACGGAGTTACGCCCGTTTTTGATTCGACTTTACGAATAATTCGAAAGCAACCTTCGATGCGTCTCTCGTTTGTATCCACGAATCGTATGGAGATCCGAGAGGACAAAATTTCATTAGTGTAATCGACAAAAGAGCAATGTCGAGAACGAGATATCTTAATGAATCCACGGAAAAAAAAAGATCACGGGCTCTCTTGAATCGATTCGCCGGTGCTGATGATTGAAACGATTTCTCAAATTAATTTGAATCGGTCGGAGGATATTTTTTTATTTTTCGGTACACTGGCTGTAGCGGTTAATTATTTTCAGCGTGGTAAATCGTATCCCTGTCGCGATGAGTCTACCGATTGCCTGATTACTGTCACATTTAAATCGATACTAACGTCAGTATCGGCGATCTCGAGATTTATTAACTTCGTTACGGTGGATCGGATGTGCACGTACATGTGAAAACGCAAAGGAACGGAGTGTCTCTTAATTGCGTGGGTTGATACGTCTCACTTGGTGGGTCTTGATAACACTTGACGGAACGTAATAACAAAATAAATATAACGGGAAGGGTGTATACGAGGCAGCGATGGGAGACGATCCTCCGCAATCGTAAAGGACGATACGGGCGAACAAAACGAAAAAATATTGTCCAACTTAATTCAAGGAGCGCGTATTAAGACCGTAAGAATGTCCAACTGGTTCTCAATTAGCGAAGGTATCCCCCGACAATAATTATCGTATCGGTTATTTCTCTCTTGCAGGAACTTGCAGGAAAAAGAGGACAAAGATTTTGCGAAGAAGCTAAGGAATGGAAGGAAAGAGGAGAGCCGAATGATAACACCAAACGAGTTTTTCAGCGACAACGAGTCGTACGAATTTCACGGTGATAGCACGAACGTTTATTGATTTGGCAAATGGCTGATCAAATCTAGCTTCACTTTCCACGAATTACTCGACGACTTGTTTCAATAAAACGATCGTATTTACTATCACGCTACTGGAGTTTCGTTGTTCAATTGGATGAACGATGTTTCGAGGATCGCCCAGTTTTCATAATATTCTTGGGCGCGCTTCTTTCAAAACTAATAAAATGAGGAATGGCACCGTGACTCAACTTTCCTGGTAGATTGAAATTAACGAAAACGGAGAAGTTCGGATAGCCATGTAAATGAAAAAGTTGAAAATAATTATCGTTGCTTTTCATCGAGAAAAAAAACGTCAAGAGGATTTTCTAAAAGAGTCTACTCGAACGGTCTCTTCGCCCGTCGCGATTGGAAATCGATCAAACTTCCAAAAAAAAAAGCAAAGTCTCGCATTATCGTATCGTGATTCGAACCTTCCCTACCGGTTGGCCAGTTTCCTGTTTTACAACCAAAAGCGAGCTATTCTAGTCACCAAACTTTTTTTCTTCCTGGTTGTTTTCCTTTTCTCCCTATATGTAAATTTATGGACACATCGAAAATCGACATAACCTCACGAATTTCTAACCCAGTTTTTTTTTCGTGTACGATTAAGATTTTTATTTAAAAAACCGAGTATTACGATCCATAGAATCCACAAACGCAGGCCTTGGTTGTTCCAATTTCCCATTAAAACTGATTACTCTTTGAAAAACTCGCTTTTTCAAATTTCTGCTATCTCTCTCGCATCCATGTATCACGTGGTACGGTTTGCACTCCGCACAAAACGAATACTCGATTTTACGAAAAACCCTTACGTAAGTGAAAACACAAAAAGGGTACGAAAAATGTTCGTCAAAGTGTTGATAATCCACGGAGAATTTATCGATAAAATGAAACCTAGTATTGCCAACAACATCGGACGATCGAGATCCCAATGAAAATTTTTCAAAACTCGCTCGTCGCAATAACGAACGGAGTAAAAAAATGCTAGTAATAATAAAAATGATAAAACGAGGGGACTGGAAAGCCGCGGAAGTTTTGCCTCGACAAATGAGAGTTGAACGAAGGAGGCAGCAAGAGCGAAAAAATAATGATAGAGAAATAACGGGAAGACCTGCGGAATTCGCGATATATTTGTTCTACCTGTACAAGAGAAATCGGCACCACCATTGGTCCAGTCAGACGTGTACGTGTACGTGGATTTTCTACTTGCGATATAACCTATACAAGCTCGCGCGTAAAGCTTCGATGAGAAAAGCTTCGTACCCGCGCCCGTTCGTGGCGAGTGAGCTGAAACCTTTTCCTCCCTCAACCTCCAATCCCTCCTCCCCTCCGCCGTTCCCCACTCTCCTTTCCTCCCCGTGTGAAGAGTTGAAAATAATCCAAAATAAGTTCGGGCGTATCGATCCCGTAGGCTCTCCCAAACGCCCCCCCCCCCCCTCCCCTCTTCCCTCCTCCGCGTCCCTCCTTCATTTCTCGCTTCCTCGCTCCCTCTTTCGCAGCGACGACCCTTGTGCGCGTGAAGGCTCTGTGCCTCGGGTTGCCGATGTGTGCTTTTGGTAGCGTATAGCCCTACTGCCGGTGGTTCAACAAAAAAGAAGTAGAAGTTAGTTGGCAGCCTCTAGTCGTGCGCCATAGAGAGAGAGAGAGAGAATGAGAGAGAAAGAGAGAGGGACCGGCTCGCCCACCAGCACTATTGAGGTGTACACGTATTAGGTCGAAGGTAGAAAAGATTCCTGTATTACACACGTACGAGCTGTTCCAAGTCAAATTCCGGGACACGAACACTTCCGAGTCTAATTTTTCTCTGAAACATAATTTTTTTTCCCCCACTATTTTCTTCTTCCTGCGAGCGACACTTTTCGACTGGGGTATTATTATAAACGTGCCGTTGACGTATGCAAGTTTGGCACGCAACGACCATTCGTCTGTATTTGGCTATTCCGATTTTTCTTTTATTATTATTATTATAAACATTTTTTTCCAGATTTCGTTGGTACATCACGATCTTAAAGATTGGTCAACTGATTTTCGTAACTTATGTGACGCAAACGCATTTTCAGTTTGCTCGAAACGTGCAACGTTCGTGGTCGCTCAAATCAGCTCGTGTAACCGAACAACAGAGGAAGGGTAAATCGTTGCAGCTGCGAGTATGAGGTTCATCATGATTCTTTGGAGTTCGGAGATTTGGTTCCAAAAAAGGGAAAATTTTCTTTGAAAAAAGGAAGGGAAACTCTTGTTCTCAGGAATTTTTGTTTTTTAGATTTAGACACTTTTTAGATTAGACATTTTTAATGTAGATATTTTTTTTATTCGAAAAATTAGAAAAAAGAGAGAGGGAGAATTTTTTGTTTATGTGTTTTTATCATCCTCTAAAATATTTTTTGTACTTCAAGATCAAACGTTTAAAATATACACTTCTAACCGATCTTCGAAATTAGAAAGTTTCAAAAAAGTGGCTGCTACAAAAAATGTTAATTCTTTTGTAGCGCGATAAAAATTGAACGCTTCCGGTCCGTCACGAGAGCCCTTCGTACCTCGACCAAGTACCATCGTGCTTCCATAATCGAGCGGGTTTGGTTGAATGCGAGCCGCGTTTAGTAGAAGAACAAAAAAAGGCAAACTGTTGCAGTACGCATGAAACGAAAAGATGAGTAGATTTTTTTTAACGACGTAGAATCTTTCGCGATTACCATTTCCAACGATTCCCATTCAGCGATTAACAAAAAGACATACAGCTTGTTTTTCCGATCTATCAGTATTCAACTGCGTTCCGGGAAAACACAGTGGCCCGAAGTAGAAGAAGCTGCGTTATCCAACTACGCATCATTTGCAAAGTAAAAGACTCAACGATTCATCAATAAACACCAGCTTCCGATTCGACGCACAAACAAAGATAAGTATAAACGAGATAACTATGCATTTCAGTATTCAAGTTTTTATCGTTTGAATGCAACAATATGTTTTTCCATTCCCCATACATTTTTGTACATTTACAATTTGTTTATATACATTTTTACTTCTTTAAATATTTGCCATTTTTTTTCTCTCGATATTAATTATCCTTTACGAACCCACTTTGCAAATTGATAAAATAAGAATACATAGTAACGTTTCAATGATATTTAAAACCTAAAACAACGAAAAATCGTTTTTCAAACAAAACCATTTTCGTCGTATACTCGCGTCGTCATCTCTTTCGTCACATACATACATATATATATATATATATATATCAATATATCCATATGTTCTCATTAGAGACAAACTTCGCAATCACGTAACGATCCAATAACGAATTACCATTATCTGCCCAGTTCGAACGAACGTCCCCAATAATTTTCAGTATCGTAGTTAATATTTGTAGTTCTCAACGTAACCAGTAACCATTTCGATTCAACGAAAAAAAACCAAAAACCAAAGAAAAAAAAAAAAAGAAAAAATAAACCGGATTTCGAAAAGACAAAGCGATCGTTCCGGAATGGCCCATACGCGTGTACTATAGTTTGGTATATGGCGTGTGTGGATGCAGCTCACGCTATGTACACAGACGAGGAGCTGGGCCGCATCGGCGTAGGCATTACGTCCACATCGTTACATACATATATGTACATTCACATCTCGGCAGCCACCCCATCGAGCTCAGCGCTTTCACCCTTAGCCCTCCTCCCCCTCCGCGCCGCCCTTTCATCCACGATATATCCCTCCACCGAGCTCTGTTACATCCACGAGAAAACGAAAAGGTGCGGTTGGGGGGGGGGGGCGGATGGGTTTGCACCCGTCGGGGGAGGGGGGAGGAGGAGATTCCCTTCTTCCACCATTTCCTCACCACCCCTTTTCGATATAGCCCCACCGAGCAACTTTTTATTTCGTTTATCGGGCTGAACATGCGATTTCCCCTACGTATTTCTACCGATCAGCCTAGCCCAGCATTACCCCCGCGTGTCTCGATGCTCACGAGAGAAAGGGAGAAAAAGAGAGAGAGAGAGAGATTACACGAACGTGCGAGAGGCGTGTGCGATGTGCAACGACCTCGTCTGTGTGTATGTATATATATATGGATTGCAAACGAATAACGAGAGAAACAGTGAGGAAGAGGCGCGGGGAAGGCGAGGGGGAGGGGCTGCGGGAGGGTCGAGAGAAAAGGAAAGGTTTTATGAAACTGAGCGCGTTGAGGGAAAAAGCCTGGTGAATCGGCCGAAATGTTAGCGGCAGAGAGGCGGGGGGGGGGGGGCGGAGGATGGGAGAAGAGGGGGCGAACGTGAAGTTGGGCTAAAAATGAAGAGAGCGGTTGCAAAAATGAAAAGTTTTCATAACCGTATTGTTGCAGGAGCGATTCGTTTTTATACGTACAAATAATCGGCCCTTTGAAGTAGTTCGGAGTTTTTTTTTTTCTTCTTTTTTCTTTTTTTTCGCCCTTTTTTCCCTTCTTTACTGGGGCTGATGCCCACGCTTTTGTTATGTCGTACGTTAAACTTGCCACCGATAATCGCTCGAGAATGAACTTCGTTGAACGACTGAATTGAACGTGGATTATTAACTGCCTGTTAATTGAACTTTATGAGGTATAATTTTGAACTCGACACATTTAGAAGAATCGGTAGATCGAGGGTACGAAACGGTTTTTTGTTTTTTTGTTGCAATTCGTGACGAGGTTTACGTTGTTCAACGGCTCGGATTCTACATCCGCAACAAAGGCTCCAAGAGCCCGTGATGGATATCTATAGTGAAAGCATTTTTCTTTTTTGTTATCTTTTATCCTTTCGGTAATTGCGTGCGGTATGGCAGAGAGACCAGCGGTAATTATTTTTGCGTTGATGCACGTAATAAAATGGTGTTCATACTTGCATCGTCGAAATCCCAGGAAAAATCTCTCCCACTTATTATTTTCATAATTATCCAAAAGCTTGGATATCTAATAATATTAGATTGTAAATACTGAGAGAAACCTTATAAATAATTGGAATGTATGAAAACGTTTGCTTCGTCTTCGTACTCTGGCAAATTCAAAACGTGTTCACACGGATTTATCTCGATCCTGATATCATTAATACGAGGAGAATAAATATCGACTAAAATGATAAATAATGTAATAATAACAATGATAATAATAATGATAACAATAACAATAAAAATCAGATCAAATTACAAGAAGAGAAAGAGGTAGACAAACGAAAACTCATTAATGCTCAAGCATGCTTTAACGAAAATTTACAAAATTTTAACGATAAAACGAATCGCATCAATTACCATAATAAAGACGAGATGCAAAATTAAAAATTGGAGTTGAAATAAAAGCGAAAATTCGAAGACGAATCGGTGTAAAATAAATAAATCTCCGAATGAACAATTCGTAGAATAATACGGAATAACGAGTAATAATAATAATTGAAATTAATGAAAAAGTAATAAAGGATGAGAAAACTAAAGAGAGAGAGAGAGCGAGAAAGAGAGATGAGAAGTGACGGCGAGAGACGAAATTCGTCCCAATTATACTTGCACCATCGTCAAAGCCAGAAAAGCAATAAATTACGAGACACAATGGGTTGTCGTAATGAAAAATAAAAGATCCAAGAGAGAAGCATTTCTCGTTTCTCTATACGTTCATAAATGGAACGAAATTTTTGTCCCGGTGTTATCATCGGGCTCGTTAGTATACATATTAGAGGTAAACGCGTACCCGGTGTTGTCTAATAAGTTTGTTGGCCGGAGTGCACATCGGGCGAAACTTTGTATCGTCCGGCTCATACTTTGTTCGTAAATTGACAGTACCGGTGAGTGCATGTTGGTGTAACACACGACATTTACAGCACATCCAAGCCGTGAAGCTCGTTGAGTACCGGCCCGGCAAATAGCAAAGACAACGTATGTATGCATCGCCTGTACGTGTGTATATATGTATTCTTTGCTATTAACCATTTATATATAAAAGCAGGTTGAGCACGCGCTCCTGGCAAAGCTCGTCCTCTCCTCCGTATCTGAGACAAAGGTCAAACCCCTCGAGCTTCGTTTCGCCACGGCTAAGTTCGTGTGTCCTGTCGCCGCAACCTCCGCGACTCTTCCCCCCCCCCCCCTCCTCCTCCTCCTCCTCTTCAGTCGCCTGCACATATTATTATTACTTTATGCACGGTATCCACAGCGCACCGTACACTTGCTCTCATTAAGCTCCGACTCGTTGAATTATTTCTCCGAACGTTGTCCCTTCCCTGGCAAATGGATCATCATTGATCCCTCAGCTGAGGGACACGTCTCACCCGTAGTGGATTCACGTATGAAAATAACATTATCATTCCAAAGTTTGGATGTTACTTGGATGGTTGTTACTCAACCACGACAAAGGGTTTCAACGAATTTTTGACAAATTTTCGCAAATCGTATGTACGTGAGTAGCTAAACAAGTACGGATGTTCCACGTGACGCGTGAGTGAGAAAGAGAAACTGGACATTTTTTTAATCGCCAATTTTCTTGGCGGTTAAAAAAAATACTATTATTTATAGAAAAATAATAGTATCAAGAAGTTTGCGAATTTTATGGAGACTGATGCTCCATTTTTCATTGAAAACGGAATCACCGATGAGCATACAGATTTCGAAGGTTTCCGAGGTTGTGGCAATTTTTTACGTATCTCTGAGATAATTATCCGGACGCGAAATAGAATTTATCAAATTTGTTTGAGAAGAAAGGAAACGTTGTACCTGAGTATATTGGATGGGCATTGAAATATTGAGGAGTCTTTCGCTGGGACGTGAGTTATGAAAATAAATAACTAATAATGATCAATGTTTAGGTATATTTATATTATTTTATATTGTATCGCAATATTAGTTGGATATTCCGTTAATAATCAACACTTACCGAATCCACGACTATACCTGAAGAACTTTTTTCGTTCCGATTTTTGTTCTGACCCGGACTCGTGGGGAATAAATCGATCGAGATATTAAGAAGGGCCGGATTTAACGTCTCCTTAAAAAAAAAAAACGTGATCGAACCCGTCCCAATATCTTGACACATATTTCTCCCCCTGTATGTTTCCATTGGCGTGCAAACTGGTAGAAAATAGTTAGCCATAATGGCACAAATAATAAAAAATGCAAATAAGCGTGATAAAAAATTCATATCCACGAGAAGGAGAGCCGGTTGCTCGGGACGATATTTAAGAGGGCACGATAATGCCCAGAAAAATAATACTTCAACGACGGCGAATATCAGGGACGATAAAAATTGGAAAGAAGTATCGACGTAACGGGGCTCGTTCTTTCGGTGGTCACGCGAAAGCCACGACGGAACACGCTATTAGACGATGCTGAGCAGGTAGGAAAGATGGAAGGGACGTTTCTCTCACAGTTTGGTCTACATCGAGACCAAAATCCAGCAAAGTGGCGGACAGGAGAGCGAGGTGAGGATGGTCGCTTTAAAATTGCGGTGGATACATCGAGGGTTGGCGGAAGTGGTGGGGAGAGAAACGAGAGGGACGAGAGGAACGAGGAAAAAGAGAACGAGGAGGAACGGGGTCGAAAAGGAGCGCATCGCGCGTGTTGAGCAGCTGAGATCGTACATAGCGACTGTACCGCGTTGGTGGTACGCTATTTTGCTAAACTTACGGTCGGTGCGGTTGTCGCTGGGTAGTACCAACAGCGATAACTTGCTTACCTGGTGGTGTATGTGCGCCAAGCTCTTGCTCTGATAGGCCATAATAGATAATGGTAACATTACAAATTAATGGACTGTAAAGTGGTAGTACGACGAGCGGAGAGAAAGAGAGAGAGAGAGAGAAGCGATGGGGAACGTTGGACTTTGTGCAAAGTACTTGTACACACATATGGAATATGCGCGTACAACCGTTGTGTCATTGTGTGGCTGCTCTATTTTTACGCAAACCGGGAGAGAGAGAAAGAGAGAGAGAGAGAGAGAGAGAGAGAGAGAAAGGGAGGACTGCAAAGAAACACAGAGGGAACATGCATAACGAAACAGGAACACCCATAGGTGGTTAGGCGTGTAAAGAATTAATAATCCAAGCTATGTACGAAGAGACTGCACGCGCTGTAGTTGCAACCCCGGAACGTAACGTCTCCACCCTCCCTTCAACGAATGATCTTTCGATACGGAGTATAGACGCGTAGTATTACAGGTGGTTATCGTTAGAACCGTTCGGACTCTTCGAAAACCACACGGGACAACCACCAACGAGTGTCGAATTGGCTCGTTTCCGATCCACCAATCCTAACTACGTCGTACGAAATTCACCATTGATTTTTACAACGAATACTTTCTGGACATCGAACCATCGGAAATGGTACGAGGAAATGGTGGAATTTTGCGGATGGCTCGGGGAGAGCAATTAATTTCGGTGATATCGCGTTGACCCTGTTTCCTGTAGGAAACAAAATGGCAAGGTTCGACAACAGGAAATTCTTCCCGGATCTCCCTTTCGATTCTATCTTCTCTACCGCGTTGTAAAAAGTCCATAAATTCCGTAAGAGCATCAAAATCGCTGAGCCCTGACCAAAAATCGTTTCCCTCGACGCAAACCACGCGTTATAAATGAGGAGTCCGGTGAAACGAAAAATTTCGAGGGATCGATCGTTCGACGATAATTGTTTTCGCTCTGGAACGTAGGCGCTCTTCGGTTTTATACGTTTCTTTTCTTTTTTGTTTTCTTTCTTTTTTTTTTTGCTTCTTTGCCATCATTGTTTTTTCGCGCTAAGAGATATTGCCGTTACAGAGAAAGCCTCTGACGCTCCAGGTCGATTTTTCACACTGGTACGAATCTCGCCAACGACTATAGTTACGTTTCTTCGTTTCCAGGCATAAAGCTCATCGAACGTATTATCGCGGGATGAGTTTGTGTCGACTCGCCGGTGAGTGGGAGTGTCTGATCGACGATCCTCGTATCTACTTGGCGCAGTTACCGAGGTATGTTTCATGAAAAAAAAAAGGAAAAAAAAAAAAAAAAAGAAAAATTGTCGACGACAGAAGTGAAGCCAGTCGAGTTTGCAAAATGATTCATATTATTACACGTCGTCTCTTGATACAAGAACAAATGAATCCACGTACATATATATCAGGTCTAGAGTCCGGAAAAATCGAAACTACGTTCTCGCACGTACGGAAAATTGCACGGTCATGGGGTATGTGTACGTGTCTGTGTGTGATGTTGCATAATGAAGAGGCGAGTCGACCTCTGTCGTCTATCGACGGAGCCCGCAGGAACGAAAAAAACAAGATAGGAAAAAAAAAAAACAAGTTCGAAGGGAAGATTTTTTTTCCAACGGGGGTTGAACTCACGCAACTTTTGCAAGCGGGATCGTCGGAGTTACGACTTTTCGTCTGGAAGCGCGTATACGAGCAGCTGGAGAAACAACTTTCTTTCTTTCTTTTTTTTTTTCACTGGTGAATTGGGAGTTCGGTAAGCGGACTTGGTCGTCGCATCGTCGTGTACTCTCGTACGTACCTCCTCGTCCTCCTCGTCGTGTAGTTACACAGAAAGTCTAGTTCGTTGTCGTTCGTCGTTAATGCAGAAACTTTGCGACTCCCTCTCCCTCTCTTTTCCTCTTTCTCTCTCGATGGGTTGTCTTTATTCTTTCTGATTGTCGTCCCTTGAACTATACGACGAATTAAACCGAGGGTTGAACCGTGCACTGGAATTAAATCCGTGCTTTATTGTTTTCCAGGATTTTGTTCGCTCACCCCTTCTCGCCTTGTACGTCTCTTTCGTCTCTAGTGGAAATACGAAAATCCTTCTTCTTCGTTCCCAACCGTTTTCCAAAAGTAAAAGCAATTCGTGATTGTTATTGAGATAGTGCAAAATTTTCGACGTGGTAAGCAAGTTTTGGTGAATTTTTGAAACAAATTCCAATTATTATAAAACCAGTATCTGCAAATAATTAAGAATATGCGAACAATCTTGGATCCTTAGTATGAAACGAAAATTCATTCTTTTTAATAACTCTTTTTTCCTGTTAGTTTTCAAAATCGGCCAAATCCGTTCGCATTGCATATTTACGAACCCGAAACAATCGTTTTGTATAAGGATGAAAAAGAAGAAGAAATGAAGAAATGAGAAATAATGATGTATAGATTGCAAACTACTTTTGATGCACTCCATGACGTTCAAACGGAACAATATACTTTCTTATCATTGTTAATTTTTTATCATTGGAATCCAAAGACGGTTTTATCATATAGCAATTGGAAATTTTGAATTACCTTGCGTAAAAACGTTTTCGCGGTGTTGACAGTTCACGTCAGCTAATAAAAATTTGGATAATTAACGTTAGTTCATTTTTGTTGCTTCTCAGCTGTGCAAAGGTCAAAATCACTGCACAACTATCATTGGACTGAACTCGTAATGTTAATTTTCGTTTCTTTTATGCGAAATCTCAACGCGGAAGAAGGGTACAAAACATATATAAGAAAATAGGAAAAAAGGAGGAACGGTGAAATATTCATGTGAGTAAGAAGTGCCAATAGGGAGGGTTTGCAGGTAAAACAAGGAAGAAATTCGCACAAGCGTGATCTTGGAATTCACGAGTGAAAGCTTCGTTCTTCCATCTCTTTCCAGTTCTCTCTCTCTCTCTCTCTCTCTCTCTCTCTCTCTCTCTCTCACTTCCTCTCGATTCTCTACCACCGTTGGGCGGATCGATATTAAAATGGTGACCGAATTCCGCGCGACCCTCCATGACCTGCACCAACGTATACTAGCGGGCACCCTCGAGCTTGATGTTCTTCAATCTTTCTCCCTCTCCCTCCTCCTGGTTACTTTTTTTTCTGCGCAACCCTTCGTGGGTTCGTCTTACCTTTTTTTGTCGTTCGCCCTCTGTCTGTCGCTTGCTTCTTCGTGCTATTCCAATTTTCTTGTACCTTTTTCTGACTCTCCGACCTCCACCGGGTTTCGTACATATTTATATAGATATAGATGTGTCGTTGTGTCATCACATTTCCGTTAGCCACACGAGCATCAAATTTCGTTCCTCCGTTGCGTCCGCGTTTACCAGGAACATCAAAAAAAAAATGTTCAAACTCGATCCATGACGATTCGGAGGAAAATGAATTTTCAACGTGGGAGCTTAATAGAAAACAGGTATTTAAGCTGAACAAAATAATTACGATAATAATAAAAATTAAAGAATTAAAAAACGAAGAAGACAAAAATCACTGCGTTCAAATGATGCCAAAATATGAACGTCATCGAATTTTTATTTCTTTTCTCAAGAATGTTTAAACTTCATCTGTTAGACGTGTAACAATACACGTGTGAGTATACGTAACAACCTCGTGTACACGAGACGTGCACAAGTAAACATAAATACGAGTAAATGCACACACGCGTTCGCATACTTTGAAATCGCCGGCTGGCTTGTTCGATCTCTCCCTTTTTGCCGGCGCTGCTATGATATTAAGTGGCGAGTGCAACATCGCGCATTAAACGAGGCAAAACTCGCCGGCCGCGCTAGAAGTTCGAGACGAGCTCGAAGCCAGAGAAGGGGATGAAAATGAAGGAGAAAAAAAAATAAAAATAAAAGAAAAAAAAAATAAAAACGTACTTCACAAACGATCGAGCTGGTGCATCGAGAGCTGCGGGAGCCGATCTTTACAGGTACATAACACACAGGCTAGCGCGCATTTCCCACGTCATTAGAATCGCCTGCTTGAACTTTCGAACGCGAATGAGGCTCAAACGAAATGAGATAGAACCCGCGCGAGCGAGAGTTTTGCCTAGCGCGTTCTCGTGATTGCCGCGGGTACACGCCGATCACGCTTCGATCGCACCTGCGTGTTTTCTATTCGCGTCTCCCCCCCCCCCCCCCCAACCTCCTCCTTTCTATCACCATCTCTCTTGATGGTGCGATGTGCGCGTCTATTCTGCGATGCATTATTCTTCCTTTTTTACTTTTCACTGTCAACTTCTTTAGCTGATGTGACGGATCGCTTGATTGCCCAAATAGAGCGAAAAGATCAGTCGGGATAAAGCCAAAAGTGGACTTGCGTAGTTTGGTACCCAAAAAAGAAGAGATTCGGATAGGATAATGAAAGAATCGATTGGGATCAGTCAAAGATTAGGACATTTGGGGAAATTCGTGGAATCGAGGATCAAATCGAAATTGAGCATTGAATGTATTTTTTAAATATTTTTTTTATCTTCGTTGTTACGTAGAGAATTAATTTCTTTGCTAATACGTTGAAGAAATTAATTGCAATTTTCGTAATAATGTGGCAATTACTTTCCTGCCAAAGGAAGTTTTATAATATTGAAATAAAAATCATTTTTAACCAACAATGAGAATTTCAACGTGTCAGTTAAAGTTCCTCGGTAATAATTTCCAAAACAATAAATGGACTCAATTATTTTCGATTCCATCTGAAAGATTCCTTCGCGAAGTGAAGAATAATAAAGATAGACTACTTCAAGCCCAAGCGGCGGAGCACTTGAATTTTCCAAAATACATTAAAAATCGTTTTATTTTCCAATCTTTTGTTTTGGCAGATTCACGCCGCGTAAATACGTCGATCTTTCTATTACAGAGACGAGCAACCTCAATTTGCGCGAAGATCGAGGTCGATGAGCGAAACGAATAAATAAAAAAAAATAAAGAAGAATTACCGTATCGTTAAAGCGTACAGTTCCTGTATCCATTCATTCCATAAGAATAAATTCATTACGCGAGAACCCAGGAATTATAGTTTCAATGAATCACGAGACTGCACAGATGTTTCGAGCTGATAAATATAGACCAGATCGATAGATCAATACGATGAAAAAAGAAGCGTTTAAAAACGAGTATACGAATGCTTCGTGTCAATAAATAACGAACGCAACGCTCGATTTATTTCACAGAAGTGTATCACCGTCGTTCCTACGGCAAACGTCACGACGTGACGTACGATACAGCGGGCGATAATCTTCCGAGTATAAAGACCGGCCCTCCTTTCTTTTTTCCTTTATTTTGTTATATATATTTTCCTTTTTTATATACATAAATAGCCGCATCACGTTGCCCAACGATTCTGTGTCTTTACATTCGCGTTTAACTCTAGGAATGCGTTAAAAAGATCGGTTAACCTTTGCCACGTCGGTTGTACGTGTAATACCGCACGCTATTCACACATGTGTAAAAAAAAGGGCTGTGCGCGTGTGCATTTCCATACTTCTGCGTCTGTACGTAAGATTACGCGAATTGCCGGGGTCACCGGATTACCGGTTCCCACGGAATCTTCGCTCCGAGGTCTCCCTGAAATCGGAAACGAAGAAAACCTAAAATAATAGCACGAAGCGAGGAGACCTCGGACATAATTGTTTCGTTACCGATGAAACACCAGTGAGAACCTGATCCGATCGGTAAGAACATTTTTACGATCGACCACCAAACGAAACAAAAATAAACAAGAATAGCAATTTTAAAGCGATAACTTTGAAGTATGCACGAGTGAAATATAACGAAAGTTCATTCTCCACCTCTCCCTTGACTTTCATTCTCGTTTATTCAGGGGGAGGAATATTTAAACTGTATTTTATTCTCATCGGAAATCCAAAAGTTTCAACTTTCAAGAGAAATTATCGATCGCAACGAAATAAAAGAATTTAACGGCACGGGGATGGAAACTTTAAAGCTATGGAGTAAAAAGCACAGTATCGATTAATATCGGAGAGTGACAAATTTTTATCAAGAAATAATCACCGAACTCAAATAATTTCCGATTAGAATTCAAATTGAGGAAATTTCAATTTCCGTTGCGAGAAATTATGGGATAACTTAAATTCTATCCAATCGTCATACGTGAATTATCAATAACAAAATCTTCATTAACAAATTCGAGAATCCAAAAAAACAAAGCATTTTTTAGATTCGCGTTCGTTCGATCTCACCGACGAAAGTTTAGGCTCAAAGAAAAATGATTTTTCGTTTCAACGATAAGAGCTTCGTAAGGACGTACCCACGTGTAATTACGAAGGGCCTTGATGGCACGCGAAATAAGTAAACGTAGTTAAGAATGACGGAAAGACAAACACAGAAAAAAAAAAAAAACAAAACGGCACGAATATTTCTCTATCAGACGGCAAGAGCCGAGGGATGGGAAGTACGAAAGGAAAAGAGAGAAAATGAGGGATCCGGATAAGTATAAAGAAAGAGGAAGTGAGCCAGGATCAGAGCGGATATTCAGCGGGAATAAAAAGAGAGGCGTGCCGCCTCCTCGTTCGGCTTGTCGAACGAGTCTTGTAACATCGTCTTGTATTATTGCTGAACGGCGGCTTCTCTCTCGTTACACCTTTCCGCGATCGTTTTTGCGAGCCGAGCAAGGTGCGGGAGAGGGGCGAGGGGTGGAGAGGGGAAAGAGGCTGCGAGCCTGTATGTACGATCAAGAAATGAAATTAATCAAAGAGAGAAAGGAGAGAGAGAGAGAGAAAGGGAGCGAATGAGTGAGAGACAAAAGCGAGCGAGAAGTTGTTCCTTGTAGCCTGGTCATGTCCATGGAGTTCGAGGGCGTGATCTCTCGCATCGTATCTCTCGTTAATAAACTTGTTATTATGCCATAAACCGCGATATCATAATTCTTCCCCGTGTATTTCACCTCTGTACACACATACAACGAACGTTCACGCGGACACAGTGCGAGCCACGATATGACACGTTTCTGCTCGCGATTTCTTTTTTTTTTTCAGGTTCTTTTTTTTTTAGTTTGTACCTTGATGTTTCAGGCGAACTCGCCTGTGATCGATGCAGGACCGAAATATTTCCATTTCCATAAATCGTTGTTTCTGGTATTAACGAAGGAACTTTCGTTCCCTCTCGGAAATAACAAATCGATCGATGTTGAATTGAAAAAAAAAAAAAAATTTAATTATTACACAAATAATTTAAAAAAAAGAGCTGACATTTACAGCGCTACAAGAGTACGGAAACCGCGACAAGAATCAAATCAGCGTATTCCGAATTCTCTTGATTAATCCTTTTTTTATAACGAACGTAAAGCTTTCGTGAAAAGTTTCATAATTTGTTTATTAGTTATCCGCCTTGTTTGACCTTTTTCACTCTTATCTCTTAACCTTAACAACCCATCAAATACCAAACTGCGTACATTTGCACCGAATGGTTCTATTCGTTGCTACCGTGACCTTTATAAGTGACCTTTCGTCACCCATAAAACTCAAAAACCTCGTTTTTATCAGTTTTTTCTTTTACAGTCGAGTCGAATATTTGAGTATCGTGATTCGTCCGTTCACTGGTCCACGCTATATATCGTAACGCGTCACACGTGTTTATAGTTTCACGCAGACATGTATAAACGGACCTAGAACGAACGGGAATCGAAGTTTCGAGGGCCGTTGCTGCACCCTTGGCATTTTTGGGTCATCCTTCCGTCTGGACACAGGTTGGCACTCACGGTACCGTAAATCACCGCGTTAAAACGCGTAAACTCTCGCGGATATTTCTCGTTTAGCTCCCGGCGTATACGAGAGACAAGGAAAATCCGCTGAACAAAACGGGGAGAGAAAGCTCGCGCGAATTCTGCTTCGGGGTGTATATCGAGGGAGGGAGCGTTACCACGTGTGGCGTGCGGAATCGTAAGCGTCGCTGGACCACTTTGTCCAGCCAAAGAGTATACGTAGCATTCGAACGCAGAGAGCGGAGAAATAGAAAGGCCGAAAGGCTCTACCCTGTACAGTTCCACTTACCGGACAATCCCATAACGAAAATTAATGGACCGAGAGGTTACTACTTCCGGTTGGTCCTCCTGGACACTGGCGAGAGAGATAGCGAACTGGGGAGAAAAGCACAACTGATTTTTCTCTTGACGACCCTTGCATCTTTTCTTTCAGAGCAACGAACGTCCACCTACCTCTCGTCGTTTTCTCATTTCAATTAAATGTAACGTTCAAGGTATTACTGGATCGAAACAAAAAAAAAAAAAATTGTAAAAATTCGTAAGAATTCGAGGAATGAAATATCCTGTTCGTCTTGATAGAATAATAATGCATGAATTATTTGAGTATTATGAATTATTTATTCTTTTGAATTGTTCAGTTCTTACAAGAATATGAATTGAACACGGTAGCTTGTGGTAAAGTAGCTTCTGCGGATGTTAATTAATTTGAAATCGAACTGAATTAACTAAATTACCGAAAAATTTTGGCAGTATTATTATCAGGTAATCGTCAAGTTAATTGAGAAGGTTAATCATCAAGATTTGGGATAAAGCGGTTTCGCTGTTATTATTGAATATTATTATTATTATTATTATTGATTATTATAATGAGAATTATCAATAATTATTATTAATTGTTACAGCTGAAAAATCTTTTCGTTAGGAAAGCGGAATAGATTTATGTAGATGTAAGTAGGTGACAAAACCTCCGTCAAGCTCATGCCGATATTTTCGAGTTTCCCGTCAATTATTATTCAAAGTCGAGAATTCATATTTCTAAGTATTAAATTATAACCAAATTGGGTATTTGTAGGCTTAAACATGTTTGACACGATTCAGACTTGTATTTTCACGAACCCCCATCTATCATTACACTTTTCGAATAACTTCAATATTCCCCAAAATTCTAATTCTATCAAAGTTCAACACGATTCGATTAATTGTCAGAATGATTCATTCGTAAACGAATTGTTTTTCTCGAATACGAGCCTCTCGAATAATACGCATTTTCATGACAAACTCAAGGCAAACGAAAACCCCATTTCGCTAGTTATCGTTCGAAGGGGGCCTCCAAAAAAAAAAAAAAAAAAAAAGAGTTTTATTTCTCATCGGTAGTTTTCATTTTTCTCCTTAGCGGAAGAATTAAGAGTATCCCTTTAATCAGAAGGGTACTGAGAGCCGGTACCAGCATATTCAGGAATTCAGAACGATCGGTCGTTGCAGTGAAATTGCGAAAGCATGTGCACCAACCTCCCAATACATTCTCATTTGCGTATCAACCTCGAGCGATGAGGTAGCTTGGATGCGGGGTGGCGGCGATGCGGGGGGAGGGGGGAGCGAAGGAACAGAACGAGTAGACCCGAATCGATAATGATAAGCACTTTGGCGAAAAACGAGCCTTCCCTTCGTCTCCTCTCGCCCTCCGCCTAACCAACGTTCGCTTTTTCCTCACTGTATTATGTAATACGTCTATATATATATATATATATATATTTATACAAACGAGGATGCGTCTATGTGAGAGTGCCTACACGCAAGGGAAAAGTATACGATGATCCTAACCCATTTAACCCTGACTATCAGACCATTTAGCTACTTCGAGGACGGGACTCCTTCTTTTTTTTTCAGTTTCGTTCATCATCGGAACATAAAAGTCCTTGAAGTGACCTCTGTAGTAATTTAGCAACAGATATTGAGGCTCGATTTTGAGAATTTCGAGGAGTAAGTAATGTTGAATATGAGGACTATTGGTTACTACCGTCAAAGTCCTCCCAATCGAGGGGCTCCAAAATCATCTTTCCGCATACACGCATACACGAACACTCGCGTAATCTTTCCTCCGCCATCGTTCTCTCGTTCGTCGGGCCCGCAACCACCCTCTTCCGTGGGAATATTGGTAAGCACATCGAACGTTGCAGCAGATAACCACGTTACGCTTTTGCCGGATACCACCGGGGCGAAAACGAGCTTCGCCGTCTCACCGGTTTTCGAAGCGTTCATCGCCACCGCTCTCTCCTCATCAGCCGATCGATTAGAAGCAAGGGAAAAGAAAAAAAAAAAGAACATGGCGATGAACAAAAAAGTATAGATAAAAGGACGAATTCTTGCCACGATGTTTTCCTCATTTTCACCGTTTCCACGAACTTGCGTAGTGGTTTTCAAGATTCATAGATATGTGGAGGACGTTATGATTTTTTATTAGTTTGCTGAACGATGCATCGGTAATTATGCCGGGACGTTGTCACTTGAAAAGCCAAAGATATCGGTCAAGTTTTTCGCACTGCGGAAGTATGATCCTTCCCGGAAATTTGACCGGGCATTACTGACCTTGCGTAAGAACCAGATCTCGGTCGCCTCGTCTCTATCTTTAAACCGGTCCTTCCGGAAAACGGTCTAGGAAAATTACAAAATTTGTTTCTGATGAGAACGTCGATATTTCTCTAGTAGGGAATTTTGATTTATTATCAAATACCTTTTGGGCTATGAAAAATATCAATAGTTTGTATTAATATGTTTGAATGTGAATAAGTGATCAAAGATATTAATAATTATTAAGTACGTATTGGATCATCAAAGATGTTAATAATTGAAAGTAGTAATATGATTACATGTTTAAAGAATGATGGAGCAATAAATTGAACGCCCTCCCGATGTGACCTCCTCAGGAAATGGTCCACAGGAAAATACAGTTTTCATTGAAATCCAACGAAAATCTTTTCTTGTTTCTTTTTTCTAAATTGCTGCATTCATTTTTATTGTTTTTTAAATTTTTATTCACGTTGCCAATCGTTATGAAGAATCTTAAAAAACTGTCAGTGAATATTACAAGCCGAACGTGGAAATCAAAATCGTGATTGATTTAAACAAGGTTAATTTTCGTCCGATTCCAAATAGAAGACAATGGAAAGTAACTAAATCTTGATAAATCAATAAAAATACGATATCATGAATAAGAATGTTGAATCATTGAATAGCAACGTAAATAATTATTTTTTCAATTTTCCTTTGACAAACCGCAACGACTCGAACCACGCAAAGATTTTTTTTAATTTCCATTTATCATAGAAAACAAGAAATGAGAAGAAACGTTGGTTGCACTTGAAGGGTGTAAACTTCAACCCCTTAGAGCAGAGAAGTACGAAGAGCAATGAGAAGAGTCGAAACTCGTTCCAGCGAAACATGAAGTTAGGCCTTTACGCGTGCGAGGGGTGGACGAATGCCCGGAGCTATGGCGCGTTCATTAGCCAGCGTTATTACATGAACGTCGCGAAGAGGAAGAGAGAGGGTCGCCACGCTTGACGTAATGCCGTAACGTCAACGTAATCTGGATACGGGTGCGCGTAACTGTTCATCGTGCGCCCGTCATTCCACGCGAGAACAGGAGAGACGATGAGAGGTAGAAGAAGGGGTCACATAAAAAGGAGAAATAACAAAAAATGAAAAAAAAAAGAAAAAAAAGAAAAAAACAAGAAAGAAAGGAAAAAAGAAAAGTGCGCGCGCCGATAATGACGAAGGGAGAGGTCGAGCAACGGGAGAGTAAAAGGGACACACGCGAGCGCGCCTGCAACAACCTCTTCGCATCTCGAAAATTACGAGGAAGAAGGGCGTATCTCGTCGTGGCGGATAACTTCGAGCCGACGATTTTCTCCACTGCTAGAACGCTCAGATTCCAGCCGGTGTATGTGAGAGCTTTTTGCGACGATACGTATGAGCGTTTATTCGTACGCCGATGGAACGTACGAAAGTGTTCATTAAAGGCACCGAGGACTTTTTGATGCACGCCAATCATCGGGGTTGTTGCATACTCGCCTAGAAAATGAAGGAAGACGGAGTCATAGACGAGAATACGAAGATAGAGACGACGAACCAGGAGCAGAACGCCTGTTCACCAGAACCCATCATCCGGATAGTTTATCAGTGCGGACAAAAAGCGCTAAATTCCGCGCTTTTTAGACACGGGTTTGTCAGATTTCTCTACTGTGTTATTTTTTTCTCTTCTCGCTTTATTATTTCCAAACGGTATATACTTGGATACTTTGGAGCGAGTATTTTTCCAAGTGGGCGTATACGAAACGGCTTAATTGATAAATTATTGGTTCACACACACGCTGTGTTTCTTTGGCAATCGGTCGATCAGCCAGAACTATTATGAACCCCTCAATCTCGGAAAATACCGCTATCTTGATGAGAAGAAAACGCGTAAGAACCTTTCACCGCCCCCAAGGAACGTAAGAGACCCCTTCTTTTTTCGTTCCTTGGAATTATAAAATTTAATCAGCTCTAACCATTTTCGAGTGGTAGTTTATTTGGGGCGGAGAAGTAGATGGAAGAACGGTGGGGATGGAATAAAGTTCAGAAAGATCACACGAATCAATGTTCCAATATTAGATAAACTCTATTTTATAATGGTTTAAGTTCAAGGTCGAGAAGATTGATGATGCGAATCAATGTCCCAATTGATATATATATTTACCTCCTCTCGATAATGATTAAACAATGTCTTGACAGAACGAAGTAAAGATTCCAGTTGATTCAAACTTCAATCGAAAATGATTTCTTGCAGATTCGAAACACGGATCTCTAATTACGTATTCAAAAACCCTCGAAGAGAGTTCAATGGACTCAGGCAAGCGAGAGTTAAAAAAATCTGTATTCAAAAAAGGCTAAAACGGCAGCCGAATCGCACGAATTAGAAGTTGATGGATGTTCCTACGATGGGAATTGTTTCTATTTGTTTCCGTAGTCGAATTTCGTAATCGTTTAGTTGATTGAATCTCGACGTTGAAGGACTCTGCAGGACTATCAAATTTTCTCGAGATTCGCAGCGTCCAAAGACATATTTTGGAAAGTAAACGAAACGTGAGGGGTTGGTCCGCAGTCCCTGTTAGAAACCACGAGATTTTGCAGTGTTATTGTTCCTCAGCGTTGCTCGCTCTCCGATACTGGACGCAATTACATCAAGTGGGTCTAATTTCCAGGCTGAATGACTCCCCTAACGATTCGACTGACTATAATTGATCCATTAACTGTTTTATCATCGCGGTGTATCCTGTTACGCGCCACATTGTTACACACTGTAATAAACAAATCCTGCAGACGCCATTACAATAATTTAACGATTTTGCACGCTGTTGCGCTCGCTCGATCCCGGAAGCGTTGCGAAAACCGAAGCACACACGATACTCGCTTGGTCTTCGAACGGCTGTTGGCAACAATTTTGTAAATTTCGTATTATTTTCTTTTCTTATTTCTTTTTCATCGTCGTAACACCGGACATTCCTGCCCCTGGTTTTCACGGTTGCATTTCTACCATCGTTCTTTTTTCAAATGTAAATTATGTTTACTCGCTTTCTTCGTTGTTCTTTCGCGCATCATCGGCGATTAAAACAAAATCATTCGTAGCTTCATCTACGAGGCTTTCGTTTCTTTGTTTTTCGTAAGCAATGAAAATCATTACCCGTGGAGTTTCTAATGTGTGTATTAAGAAAATCGTTTACAACAGTCCCGCGCAAGAAATTGTAAGCTCCTTAAACTCCCACGGAAGCGAAAGTGCGAGAGCGAGAGAGAGAGAGAGAGGGAGAAGAAAAAGGAGAGCGGAGAAGAGGAAGGTGAAAAAAGATGAGGCGATGATTCGCACGGGGAAACTGGAGAGCTGTAGTTCGGACCACCACCGTCGTTAACGCGATTTTGAGAAAGGGCGATCGGCGTAAAGCCAACAGAGCGAGAAGCTGCAATATATACGATTTCGCGAGGATCGCGTAGGTACTCTCCGTTTCTAACGCTCCAACTCTAATGCATAGATAGATCTTAGGGACGTAATAATTTTGAAGACGTTTGACCTCGAATGGCCTCCCAGCGTCTTACGATCGTTACAGTCGACGATACGTAAATCCGAACGTCTTCAAACCAGCTTTAAACAAAAATGAGCTTTAAACGAAGTACGAAAACGTACGGATAACTTCATGGACCGTGTACAGTTGTAACGAATTCAAAAATACTTTAGGTATATGTAAACACAAAACGACATCGAGAAGGATACACGGAACGACGCGAGTGAAAGAGAAAGAAAGAGACAGAGAGGATCAGGATGAGAAGCAAGAGGACACAAAGCAAAAAAAAAAAAGAAAAAAAAGGCAAGTCCTGTGCGGTTGCTACTACACGTCTACATTGCGCCGGCTCGTACGCAAGAAAACGCAGTCCGCAAGTGAGACGAATAAGGAAGCAAAAGGGCGATAAGAAGAGACAGAGAAGAGAGAAAGAGTACGGGTCTCCGACGCCGATCTTGCAACAAATCTATTTCCACGCTATAGCAAAAAACGGAAGACACGACGACGATGCGCCCCCTCTGTGTGTTGGCCATGCCTGCTGCCGAGTAATGAACTAATCTAGCAAGGTCCGTAGAACACTCTCGGAGCTCACTGGCCGCGTGTACCGGACCCTGAGCAGAAAGGCGACCGTAGGAAACGAGGACGTAACTCTGGAGCTGGCGTACACACACCTGGATGTCCACACAGAGACGTACTTGGATCTCCGTCGAGTTAAAGGTCTCGAGCAAAGCAATTTGACAAGCCAAGCTAAGGGAGTCCGGCCTTTTTGGTTGCCAACAGCCGATATATTCGCCTCGATGTATACGGACAAACCGGAGTAACGCGAGGGAAAGAGGAAAGACGAAGCCCCGCGGGACAAAGATGAAGAACGGAGTAAGCTTTTGCCGCGGCTTAATAACATCAGTTTTTCCTTACTCCGAGGGGTAAACGCTCCGAGAGACGAATATGCCCAGAGAGGAAACTGTGGCAGCGAAAGAAAGAGATAGGAACGAAGAGAAAGAGAAAGAGCGGGTGTTGGGGTCCGTCCTCTTCACCGACGAAAAGCCATAACATTCGCGCAGCTCTCTTGCTCTCCCTTCCTCCCCCCCGCGTTTCCGTTTTCTTCTCGTTCCCGTCTCGTGTCTGCTCGTAATTTCGTGACCATCGCAAATTTTTTTTGCCCTCCCCCCTCCCGATATCCTGCGTGCACACCGCGCGAGGGTTGATAAACCTTAGAGGGGACCTACGTGGAGGTGCGTGCTCGATTCCACTTTCGACGTTGGAGTTTGCATCGTTCGAGTGCCGCGATTTTCTTTAAGATTTACTTTATGAAAAATCGATTTCCGCGGGCTCGAGTTACCCAATAGAAATTCTAAGAAACTGATGATTGTTTCGCACAGGCTAATTGTACCTATTAGAGAATTAAAACCAGTGATAGAAAAGCCATTGTTCTTAAAAACTAATGGTCGATCAATTAGGATGATTTTTATTGTAACGTTCACATTGTAATATGTAACTATGGCCGATCATATTGTAATATGAAAAAGGCCGGTGCCTTTGATATGTATTTGGATTGACTGCGTTTCATTAATTAACAATTATCAATCAATATTATTCATTATTACTATATCTACTCTTTTTTTATATCAATACATTATTATTTTACAAAATACTACGTGAATTCAATAATTTTTGAACGCGGATATCCGGATACCCGGTTGTACTACAGATATACTTTGTTCGAATCCAAAATTGTCTGAGTTGAAAAATGAAGAAAAGAGTGGATTGGAGAATCAGTGAAATCGTAAGAATCTGGAAGGGTTTTTACAAGTGGATTTTTGACAAACAAAATCAACGAAATAAACGTCGATGGACGTCCGGATGCTCGATTCGATGTCCGAGTGTCTGGTAGACGATCCTAGATTTTCTAAAAACAAAGCTGTGGAAGATTTCTAATACGAAAAAAGAGAAACTCGTGGTTCGAGAAAAAATTGATAATCGTTTTGTTGGACAGTGGAGGGTATTTTCGAGGCGCACTCGTGTAGTCCCCTTATAATAAGTATACAGTGAGGCACGCAGGAGCCACCGAACATTGCGAACTGTATTTTCGAGGCTGACATGGTCGTCGCGGCCTTCTGGGTCCTCTTTCATAGTACAGTCGTAGACGGGCAGCTGTTCCGAAGAGGTTTAATAATAATAACCTACCAAGAGGATATTCCCAACCGAAAACGACGAAAACGACGAGGGGACTGCTACATGTGTCCACGAGTGTGTGCGTAATCCTTGCTACGTCTCTTTTCTTTTCCTTTCCCCTTCGCTGTTTCCTTTCCCCTCTTCACCCACGATCTTTCCTGCGCTCTTCGTGTCCCCTGCAATAAACGCGAATCCTCATCCACGGAAAGATAATGATGGTTGCGGGGGTGCGCAGGCCACCGACGATAATGCGTGGTTGCCACATGACGCTGAATCCAGTCCGTCACTGCTCTCTTTTCACCGTACTTTCACCCTTTTCTCCTCAACTTTAACCACGAATTTTCCCGAAGCTTGTAAAAACTCTTCTTCAGACTTATCGTTGAAAGGAATCATGGGATCTTCGTACCAAGATCGAAAAATTATCGAGGGGTTGAACTTGACGAGCGTTTCCTCGACTCTCGCGAATAATTATGACGACGCCTGACTCATCAGGGTTTATCAGTTTATACCTACTAGTTTGCTATTGGATTTGCAAAGTTTCGAAGCAATGGGAAAGGGTTCAGTGAAAAAGCTATAGGCGAGGCAAATTGACAGTTAACAAAGTGCGTACGTTGGACACAAATTAGAAAAAAAAAAAAGTAAAATTAATTATAATAATATTCATCGAAATGTGGAAAAACGAAACAAGAAAACTATTATTGGGTCATTTCTTGTCATAGGTATTTCGCTAATGTTACAATTGATGGAAAAAAAAAACCATGGGAGTTATTAACAATAATTATCAGCCGTTAAATAATTCTCCCATACTCCACTGACTGAACAACTATTGGAACCAGCAAACCTTTTCTGAATGACACATGCGTGGCAGTGCTGTTAACATCGGCTGAAATATTTTGAAAAAACCGTACGTTTCATTCCCTGACGAGTTCGAATGATCGTGCGTGATCTCAGACTGTAAGTATGGTGGAGTAACAAAAAAAAAAAGAAAGAAAAAGTCGATTTTCGAGACTATTCCAGTCTTAAAACAATTTGGACAACTGGGAAACGAATAAATCTTCCTCTCATTCGGTATCCTTGACTCGTCTTTTTGCGAGTCAAGGGTTTTATAATGATGTTCGCGAACAACAGAAAGACGAAGAGAGAGAGAGAGAGAGAGAGAGAGAGAGAGAGAGAGAAAGAGAGAGGAAAAAACAAGGGAACGAGGGAGATTGGTGTTCTCTCAGGCACGACCGAGACTTTTAAACGGCTTAAATGCGTGTGGGCTCGCTCGGTTTTGCTTCTGTGCTCCTGTGCGAGTCTTCGTGACGATCTTTCGACCGCAGTGAGGTTTGCGAGTCGTCTTTAGTAAAAAAAAAAAATATATATCACCGTTAAAGAAGTAAAAATACAAAAAAACAAAACAAATACGGTTACGCAGTCAACGAAAAAGGCCTATGCTCGTAAGAATTCAGGCCAATAGTAAATCGATTCTATCCTACCGTCACTTACGACCGTTCATCCCTGAAACCAAAAGAAGATCCCGCACCGTTCGTAGTTTCTCCAAAAATCGATTCGACAAATGAGCCTAACCTAGGCTCCAATTTCGAGTCCCATCGATGACCGACTTTGTCCGAGCTGACCCATACATCCGACCAGCTCGGTGTTAAAGCTACAGGTAAACAGTGAGCAAAAGCTAAAAGAGTGAAAGATCGTCGGACCCGGGAGGCGGTAAAGTGAGAGACCGCATCCGCGTTTGTACACATTCGCCAACATATAGGAATAAAGGAGAATGAAAGAGAGAGAGAGAGAGAGAGAGAAAGAAAAAAGGTGGATGGGAAAGGGAGAAAAGGGAGAAAGATTGAGGGAGAGAAAAGGTGATCCGCTCTCGTTGGGATCGTAAAATTCAAACGCCGTCGTGTAAATCCGAACGCCTCTCGATGCGTCCCGTCTTATATCCAAGAGCAAGAGGCACTACATCCTGCCAGTGGATACACGGAGAAAAACAGCCCGGTGAAACGATTATCACTATACACGGATGTGCGTACACTTGTGTTCGTTTATATCTATATATAAATATATACATAAATGCATACATCCACACATATTTATACGTATGTATATATATATTCATTTTTTTATTTATTTATCGAATGGTGATTTTGAAGACTCTGGAATTTACATATCGGTGAATATCGGGGTGATCTACGAAATGGCTCTGAAATAATTATATATACATGTATAAGTATGTATGTACGTGTATATATATATATATATAGAGCATATATAAAATCTTTCCGACATCGTTCTTCTCGAACTCTCGTAAATATCCGGCACGTACGTCTGATCTTGTTCAACCCCTTCGCACACGAAGACACACACGCACCTGCTCTCCTGAAAGATCCTATGTGCCTATAGTAATAGGTTGTACAGATGCCATATATACGACGGAGGTTGGAGAGAAACATCGGAGATTGTTCTTGGCTGGTGCCTATTAGCGAATTCCGAGTGCATGAGTTCGAGCTATCCATACTAAACGGTACTCGTATGTACGCGAACAGTGCGCTTTATATGCACGTTGCTTTTTCGACGTTCAGGGAAGAATCGGGAGTAACGAAGGTGCATCGCGTCGATAAATGATTTAACGCGAGTCCAGATGCTTTACTTCCATTTGGATTTTGTTGTTTTTTTTTTTTTTTGGACAAGGAACCGTGTCCGCGTTGTCGATTTACTGAGAGTTTGACAGTTTGGGAATATACATTCTAAGAAAATTGGTTTTACATAGAAATCTCGATACGTTCATCCTTTCGAGTTCTTTATGGATCCAGTATATCAAATTACGTCTAAGAAAAGGACGTAAGTTTAACATCCGTCTTCCCTTCGATAATACAACGATTTTTTGTTGATTGGAATCACCGGGATCAAAAAGATGGTTAGGAAAAAATACGAAAGGGAAAACTAAGAGGGCTGAAATTTGGCAAAATACGTTTGACTCGAAGTTCACGCGGTCAACATCCCTCATCCCAAAATAAAGTTTATTAATCCCTTTTACAGATAAAAAAATAATGGAATTAAAATAGCTGCGCCAAATCTCAAAATCTCGGGTGAATGTTTCATTTGAAGCATTTCGACTCGGGTCACGCGTTAGCGATAAAACAAATTCCTGTTTTTTAGTAAATAGGTTGGCTGGAGCCAACATTGGAAAGGTACACCGTCTGCATTTGGAGGTTCCATTTCTGAAGCAACGATGGCCTGTCAGTGGTCTTGGAGACAGCTGGTGACATACTTGGTTTTCATATCGGAAAAAGCATGTGACCCTCTCCTGCGCTTACGGAATTTTTGGATCTCTGACTCTCGTACGTTGACTGACAATGGACGAGATGGTAGTAGAAAAAAAAAAAATGAAGATGAGGCAAAACGTTATCGAGCGCGTGAGGAGAGGAGCTGAGATTCACAGCGATCCAATGCTGTCAGGATAAATGGCAGGAGTGTGCAGTTGTTGATCGTTCGGACTAGCCAGTGTGGAAATTATAGTGTCGTAACGCCAATCAGAAAAGTATTCGATGCTGCCGTCGACGTCAAACCGTCGTCGTATATGCCGATGAGTTTCTTTTTTTTTGTCACGCCGTTTTTTCAAGATACAGACGTATCGGAAAGATCCAATGATATTCCGTAAAAGACGAATTATCAACTGTTGTATTTCCGAAGATTCGGAATGAATTATGGATCATTCAAAACGAATAAGGGTAAGTTATTTTTTTATTTTTATTTTTATAATTATTCAATTATAATATCGTTAGAGTTGATTTTTTTATTTGAATTTCTAATAGAATTTTCCTTGAACTCCCAGATTGAATCGTTTCACCACTCATGAAAATGCTGCATTCAACAAAATCTTATAGTTTTTCAAAAGTTACATCTGGATTGAACAAATACTGAAAAATGAATGACAACGAAGAAGTTTTCACCAATGAATGATCTTGCAAGGAATATGAGCTTGCCAGTATTCATTTTGACGACGAATGAATTTCCAGGTGTTGGGTGATATCGATTGGAACCAATTTTTGTGCAGCTATCCAATCATCGTATTACCAGCATTGATACAAGTCATATTTATCAATTACGTAATATTATCTGCTGCTCAGTATTGTCCTAGTCTGGACTGAATGACAACACAGATTTTGGGATCCTACCAAATCGTATAATATCTAGAGATCGTTGTTACCACTCGATTAAAAAATTTGGTGACGTTCAAGTTTTCGTACGATTGGAGATTAACAACAACGATATATTTTCATTTTCATTTTGCGAATTTGCATTTGCCAAGCGAAAAAGAAAGTTTCCCGAGTTTTATCAGCGAACATTTTTTTCAGATTTATATCGATCGACGATTCTTGATACCCAATAATGAAAACAAAAAATTGACAAGAGTACCCGTTCATTGCGTTCGACGAACGCGCCAATTTTGCAGAAGTCGATGACCGATCTAATAATTAACTCGTCTCATTTACGAATAAATAGAATTCTAGTTTGCAAAAGACAGAAAGTCATGTAATAATGACAAGGCAATTGTACAAATGACTTATAGCGGGGGAAAGAGGGAACGGGGGAAAGGGGATTCCCACGAAATTTGGGGTTCGAAGGTACGAAGCTGGGACGTGGCAAAGTGGATATTCGACGAGGCGTTGTCCAAGAAGCGATGGGTGATGCGCGCCTGGAAATCCGTGCGTGCAGGGACACGCGTGAGTGTAGCTGGACGACGACTAGCTGCCGTTTCACCGACACGCACGAGAATGGCGAGGGAGAAGCGAGAGCGAGAGGGAGTCGAGACAGACAGAACGAGAGGGAGGGAGGGAGGGAGATTTTATCTTGGCTGGAGTGGCCTCGGCATTGCGTTGGATGGTGATGCATTCAAGGCGCAGGCTTGGTGATTGATTAATTTCACCTCTGCCGTTTTATGGCAAAAGTGCGACGTTAAGGATATTCCATTAAGCCGGCAAATGTATTTTTTCCACTCACTCGTTTCAACGATCATTATTGCTGTATCCCTTTTTCATTCTCTTTTCATTTCTGTTTTATAAATCCACCGCGGATATCGAAAATCCTATCGTCTCTCAAGAGACTTTTCGTTCCAGGTGAAATTGGCAAATTTTCCGCTACACTGTGTGTATACGGGCAATTGATTTCGCAAATATTTGGGCTCGTATGGATGAGAGGGTGGCCCTGAGCGTATACAGCGTGCCAACTTCCGCCTGAATTTTTATACCTCTCTCTCTCCCTCTCTCTCTCTCTTTCAAACCGAATCCACACTTCATGGTTTCATTCACGTTTTATCGGAAAAAATTACTCGGGCATCGCGATTAGAGCTCACCGGTCGATCCGTAACTCCTCGAACTCCAGGGAAAAACGATTCGATCTTTCAATGAAACGTTCGCGTCACCGGAACGCAATGACAATTTCATTTGAACTTTAAACTTGCTTCCAAATTTATAAACTTCAATTAAGTGAAACGTATTATTTGTTTATTTTTTATTTGATCAATTTTGATTAATTGATTGACTGTTTATTATAAATATTTAAATAAAAATCGAAAGTTTAACAAAAAATAAAATTTCCTTCGGACAATCATTCGAATTATGCGCATACGCGTACAAAATTTTAACGAATAAAAATGCAGTAGAATTTTTATTTACACTTTAACATTTTGCAACCGTGTAACCATTAATTCAAATGAACTTTTTAAATAAACATACTTTTCTTACATAAAAAAAAATTAATATTATTTATTTTAGTATACGTATACATCGAAAAAAAAAAAAAATTTAATGTCTCACTCTTTTAATTAGTTCAACGTCAATTTTCGCTCAATTTTTTCGTGGCGTTCTTACAAAGAAAGATTCCATTCGTCAACGACGTTTTTCCTTCGTTTCCAACATTAATGTAAAATTGATCGAAAATAAATAAACGTTTGAAAAAAAAAAAAAATGAAAAATTGATATTCGCAAGAAACGGAGCTTCAAAATTCGTTCGAATTATGCGCTTATGCATATGAATTTTTCCTAGATCCCTGAAACTAGAATTTCTGCGAGACGTCCCCCGCACCAACGAGAAGACAGACGCAAACGCACACGCGCAAACAGACTCAGGTATTTACACGTAGAAACAGAGAGGAGAGCAGCGAGTGGAGAGCTCGCCATGCGCTTCCGGTCGCGCGATACGTATCGCGATTCCTCGCGTCGGATCTGGCAATTAGCAATCACGCATATATATTCCGTAACGCTCTTGCGTAACGACGTAGCAGCCAGCGAGCCAGCCAGCAGCTAGCTAGCAACACAACGAGAGAAGATATTATCATCGCGCACCCGCGCGTCGTTCGTCTATACACCATTCGGTAACATGAATCTTTGCGTACCGACAAAACACGAAAAAAAAAAAAAAAAAAAAAAAACAATAGTTTATCTATGTTTTTTCATTTTTTTTTTTTTTTTTTTTTTTCATTAATGCAAGTGTGTTTGTACATCGTTGGAGTCACCAATGTCACAACGCGTGTTGAAGTTTAAATACAGTTTTTTTTTTTTTTAGTTTTTACGGTTTTTGTTATTTAAACAAAATCTCGGATGCAAACGTTCGTGGATTTCATTGCTCGACCATTTCCAAGATTTAGGGTTTTTTTTTTTATTTCCAATTGATTTGCATCGATCAAAGTCTGCTGAATTTCATTTTCTCATAAGCAAACGTACGAAATTCATAAATAATAATAATAAATAAACAACAATAATAGCATGTCCGAACACAGGGAAAAACATAAATCGGTCTCCGAAAACTGATACAAATGACTATTATTCAACATTTTAATATATATAATTTAAAATATTCAACTTTCCAACGTTTGATTAAAGCCTTCCGAAAACTAGAATTTACGAGCTTGATGATAGTTCCCGCAACTGTCTTTAAAACCGATCCTTAAATGAATAATAAATTCTTCAACTTCGACGACTCTTACCCGTCGGAGCACTGGTACCGTTACCTTATAACTACCAATTTGTTTAACGAAAAATTCGAAAATATTCCATTACGAATCATATTCCGTCAAAATCTTCAAGAATTTTGACGATTTTATAACGTTCACTCAGTAATGCTTCCAGTCGTAGGAATTAAAAAAAAAAAAATAATACGAATAACCGTTCGATCGATATTTGCGTTTCGAACCAGCCGAAAGAAAATTGTCAAATCAATGATAAAGAATAAATTTTCGTTGAGTTGAAACGATTCGCACTTAAACGTGACAAGATACCCTGGACTTTTATCGTAATCCTGCGGATCATACTTTACAATTCCCCTTGTTGAATATTTTATAAAATCATTTGTGTTTACTTGTTTTTTTTCGTTTGTTTTTATTTCAGTTATTGGTTTTCGAGCACGCTCGGACTCGCTTGAAACGTCCCGGTACGTTTATCCGCATATGTGTTTATATTTATAAACGTGTTTGTACGTACACGTATAGATGTGTATGGAAAACACAATCTTTTTCAATTAAAACGGCACAACAGCGGGTCCCAACAGGACACCTGTGGCGAAGCGTTCCGCGCTCGCGACCGTAGCGAAACTCGTGCCCGCGATCCTTCTTTGTTTTTTTTTTTTTTTTTCTTTTTGTTTTTTTCCCCTCTTTTTTTCATTCGTTCACCCCATTTTTATTTTTCGCTCATCTACTTGTCCGTGCGCGGGTATATCGCCGCCCGTCGCGTACCCGCGAGAGCACTCCGTTTAAAGCACGCCGACGAGTTCCCACCGGGCTTGCCATGCGATTAATTGGCGTAACGTTAGCGCGCCACCAGCGAGGGGAAAAACACTCCTCCCTTTTTTTGTTTCGTTCGCCAACCCGAAAATTCGTCGAATTCGGGCGCAGGAACTGTCCGATCAGAATTTGAAAACGGACGAGCGGAAGGGAGCACCCACAAACGAGAACAGACGAGAAAAGTGCGAAGGACAACTTTCAACGGTCGATGGAATAAAAAAAAAAAAAAAAAAAAACGAGAATCCGAAGAACCAATGATCAATGGAAAGGAAAATGAACGGGGTCTCGTTTCTCCCTTGCAATTCGAACTCGTGTATGCTTTGAAAAATAAAAAATCAGTAGGGAAAACGAACCCTGTATCGCATACAGAAAAACAAATCAATAAGCAATTGCCAAAACCTTCAAATTTTTAGAATTTATAATCTATATGTACAAAGTTTCTAATAATTATATTATACACATTATTTAAATATTTTTAAATACGTGTTACGAGCTTGAGTTACGAAAACAAATCATGGTTTCCAAAAAAATTTGTTTGGGTTTGTTAGAGCCAACAATCGAATATCCAAATATATAGAATAAAAATTAAAATTCCATTTTCTTCTATCCCATATTGGTCAATTATTTCAACGAAAAAAAAAAAAAAAACAAAACGAAATGCCTATCACATAAAATTAAAAATACGAAAAATAAAACGAAATAATTATCCATGAATTAATTTTAAATTAGATGGAGAAAATGTATGGATAATGCGTGAACAATACTACAGATACTGCACACAAGCTCCAGAAGAGTAATGATCTTCCAAACATCCTCGAGAATTACGATTAATTGTTATAAACAAAACTATTATTTACAAGTTCCCGTTTAACAAGCTATTGTTTTACAAACAAAAGTATTATTTATAAACTATTGTCTCACTAATTTACCGTTTCTATCGTTATTACCGTTGTTTTGTTATTGCGAGTGATACAATTATATAATTGCGTAATTGTTTTTATCATTGCAACAGTGCAGTTGATAACGTACGCACGTAGAATGTCTACGTACTTTACTTGAGGAAAGCGTTTAATGATCAGTCATACGTAAACGTACGTATATAATTCCTAATAGCTATATGTATATTTACACCTTTCGAGTGGTGATGCATAATTCGTTGTACATAAGGCTGTCGTACATAACCCTCCCCCACTCCAACATATACATATATACGTATATACATGAATATATAAAATGGCAGGAAGGGCCGAGAAAACTTTCGTAGCGTTTGGTTAAGTGGATATTTGCAGAAGTGAGCAAACAGTCGTCCACCCGCGATGTCTCGTCGCGCGCAAGTACGTCGGGACGAATACACCAAAGATGGGTAAGCGTCGAAAGAGAACGTTCATTATTTACTGAAGTACGTGTGCATCGATTGAGACCGCGAATCAAAAGGCGTACTTCGCGGTACCGATACCACCGAATTTATCACCCTTCCGTGAACCCAAATGCCAAAATAATCAGACCAGTCTTTTGCGAATTTTCGTTTACCGAAATCCCTGATTCTGAATAAGCCGAATCGTTGATACTCGCTGTAGTAAGAGGACGGATTTGATTTCAAGCGCGAGATTCCTTTGTCAAAACTATTTTTTATACGTTAACTTCTTTTTTTTTTTTAATAATATTTTTCTCTGGTATTAAATTTTATTTATCGATATCACTGAAATCGGCAGTCACTGACAAAACTTCCGGCAAGCGCTTGCCAATATCGTCAAATTCGACGTCATTATCGAAAAGAAAAAAAAAACATTAAAATTTATACTTATTGAATCATTATTGAATTAGCTGTTTCGAAAACCTCGATTTTCCCATTTTTGAGTTTTTCCCCGAAAGCCCAATCCAGTAATACTTTGAGGAATCGATTCGATCGTGAACATTCGAAATTCATGGTGATTTTTCAACGTTCGACTCTCGGCTAACCTCGTATACGATCAGTGATTACATAATTTTGAAAAAAAACGATTTCGAGAGCCCGTTGGGTTTGACGTTGCCCAATTGACATTAGCCACGAAGTTGACCATGCGAACGCAAGTGTTCCCTTTACGGGCAAGACACGATTGCCGGTCCAAGAAAAAGGCGATAAAGTTTAACGAGAAAGATTGCAAAAGCTCGCGAATGAGTCTCGGGAGCGCGTGTATTATAGAGATCTCGCGTGCGAGCACGTACGCGACGCAAAAATCGGCCAGCACGTGGACAGAATCGCGCTAAAATTGTGCGAGCCAGCCGAGAGAGCGTGAAAGAAAGAGAATACGGAAGAGGAAGAGTGGGAGACAGAAAACTTTGAGACAAGGAATATTGCGTTGCAGACGGGTTAAGATATTTCCCCGTAGAGATTTTTTTCTACAGATTACTATTTTCAAGGCTTCGTTCGTTGAAACCTTGTAAAAAGGAATTCGCATTTTTTTTACGCGTTCGTATCAATACGCAAATTGTTTTTTGTTATTGCCATTATCATCATAATAATCATAATTATTATCGCCGTTATTAATATCGCGTCGTTATTATCGTTGTTATTATTTTTTATTCCATTTAAGTTGCGGCTGCTGTTGAAATAGTTATTAACTATTATCGTTAGTATAATTATTAAATACTGTTAATCCGTTGTATTATTATTGCTACTAAAATCTTTGTTATCAGTGTCGTGATCATTATCATTGTTATTATTAATTTTTATTCTCGTGCTATGTTCCCATTAATTCCGTTATTAATTATTATTAGTTATTACATCATTATTTATTATTATCAGTAAATCCGTCATCGTTATTCTTTAAATTTTCCATTCCGTTTCGTTTGTTTTTCTAATAATGACAACGATAACGATAATTATCGGTATTTCTCATATCATCGTTTCGATCGTTATTATCAACCGTTGATAAACTTTTCGTTACGAGCGATCGTTCGTGTTCCAAATTGACATTTTCTTGCACCTCAAGAATACATATCCGTTGTTTGTTATTTTTTTCAACACTTCTTCTTTCTCATCTTTAATCGCCGGACAAAAAAAGGCAGTCGTTCGAACGAAACGTGCGTGGTTGTTTATTTATTTTTTTTTTTATTTTTCACCTATCGCGTACTTTCGAAACGTTACATTAGAACGCGACGAAACGTAGCAGCGAGAAACTTGCAAGACCTCTATCGCGAGGATTTGTCGGGTTTTCGTTTCTTTGCCTGCGTGCAGAGCGCGACGGTGAAATCGGCTCGAAAACGTCGGCTGAGCGAGACCGAGATACCGAATGAACCGCGAGAGAAAGAGGGAGGGAGGGGGAAGAGGGCAAGAGAGAGAGAGAGAGAGAGAGAGAGACAGCGAGCACGAGAGCAGAGAACTCGCGCGGTAAGCGCTTTTAATTTTATACCACGCAAAGCGAGAGGCATCGTTGGGGTACACGCTGCATTCTGCTTCGCTCTTTCTCTCTCTCTTTCGCGTTCGGGAACACGATGGGGTACGAAACCCGCCCCCTAACCCTACTAAAGACTATTTTCCCTCTTTGCCTCTTTCTCCCTCTCCCTTTCTCTTCGACCGTCTCTTTCTTTCGTTTCCCTCCCGTTCCCTCCTCTCTTACGCTCTTCCTCTCGCCCCCGCTCTTTCTCTCTTTCTCGCTTTAAACCTCTACACCGTAACCACAGAGGTACACCCGGCAGTTATACCGATCCTCTCTGTCTATCGTTCGGAGGTTTTCTCCGCGGCGAATCACCGACGAGACTCACGATCGATATTATATTCGCTTATCCGTAACAAGAGTACGAGCCTTCTCTATCCATTAGTTCCTTGCGGCTCGCACATACTGAATATCCCGTATGTACGCGAACACGAGTCCTACCATGCTCAAAATAATTCCGAGGACCGGTAACGTTGAAATTACGATAACGAATAATGGGATCGTTTGAAAATGATCAATTACTATTATCATGGGTAAAGAATAGATAAATCGAATACAAAGATAAATCAGTGATTATTAGATCACGTCCCAATTGTATTTTTAAAGGCAAACGCGTTTTGAGGAATGAGGATGGGATTGAAAGCTACGTGCCTTCTGCCTTCGTGGTTGCCGAAAAATTCTTTTCTAATTGAAATTTTCACGTTTATCGTTATGATGTTTCGAAAACTTGGCGTTGCGTGATTATTGATAAAATGATGAAAAGATTGAAACGGCAGCTCGAGTCCGCCAAAACGATTCTGGGAACGAGAATCACAAATGACGTTCGTTACGTTGCTACGATGGGAACTTGAACGTTGCGGTGAACGACACTTCGTAATCGCGTCGAAGAAAATTGAGAAATCGAATGTACTGGTCTGACTTTCGTTTCTTTACGGTGATGAGAACTTTAGCCGCAAAGAAAAGGACGCTGCAAAATTATTCTTCGATAAATAAAAATGTTCTTCCAAGCTTTTTTTCAGTTCTACCTGCTCCATTTTTTCTAGTAATTAATCAACGTTTCGAGTTAAATTTAGCTTCTGGAGCTGAAAAAGATATTTTTGAATAGTTTTTCGTAGCTTGGATCTCGCCATCGATTCGCACCTTTAAACAAAAACGTCTGCGGAAGGATCCCGAAAGTTCAACATCCCCAGGACAATCCTGTATATCGAACATCCCAAGGATGATCCTCGATGTTAAATCTTTCAAGGACGATTCTGAAACCCCAACGTTTTCAAGGACGACAGCGAAAGCTGAAACTTCCAAGATCGATTCGGAAAGCTGAAACGTCCGAAAACGATTAAAAAACCTGAAAGTTCCAAGATCGATTCAGAAAACTGAAACTTCCAGAAACTGTTCGGAAACCTGAAACTTCCAAAAACTATTCGGAAACCTGAAACTTCCAAAAACAATTCGGAAACCTGAATGTTCCAAGAACGATTCAGAAAGTTGAAACTTTTAAGATCGACTCGGATAACCGAAAATTCCAAGATCAATTCGGAATGTTTCCGGAATTTCAAGATTTCGGAGATTTCCATCCGGAAACTGAACATCGCAAGGACGATACTGAAAGCGGAACGCGTCAAGAAGGAACCTGAGAGTTGAAAGGACGAATAGCAATCTAGAAATTAAATAATTCTAAAGACGATCCTAAAAGCTGGTCGACCAAGAAGAATTCCTGGTAAACGAACGTCCTCAAAATGACCTCTCTCCGCGAGGACTCCCTTCAAGGGCGTATAACGTACGTAAAGGGCGTTTAACCAGCACTCGGGACTACGATCGATCGCTAAACGGCGACGAGACCGATCGACAATTTATCAACCGCTTCACACTCAAGAACGAGAAGGTCCTTACGATTTTAAGGGGTTGAGTATTCGCGTATCGCACCCAAGTGTCCGTGTGCGAAGATTCTCGACGTTCTCTCGCGCGTGTATGTATTAAGTGCGGTGACTCGGCCTCGTTCAGCCGTGAATCAAAAGCGGCTCGTCCACGGACAACGAAAAAGGAAAAAGAGTGTTAAAAAAAAAGTGACGCTGGTAAACGAGGAACAAGGGAGGGGAAGGGGTGCGAGTATCCAACGAATAAAAAAAAAAGAGGCGGGGAAGGAACGACCACCTATGCGGAGCTCTTACACCCACGATACGCGTTCGTATGTTTTAAAGTTAACGTGTGCACGTAACGAGCGAGAAGGTCGACGTACGCGAAGCTATACATCGATAACGAGCTTTCACGATACGAAGGCTAATGAAAAATAATAACGTCGCGTGGATATATCGAATCAACGATTATTCCCCTTCATCGGAGATTTTTGTTTGATGGAATAATTTGCGTCTCTTTAATCATACGCGTCCATCTGATGCTTGAACTTTTTTTTACGAAGCCTCGAGTGCTTCGTCGATTAGTTTTAAAGAATATCATTTCTTTTTCTTTTTTATCTCGACACGATAAACGAAAATCGAATTTTGGAGTTTCCAAAAAATCGCAATGAAGATTTAAAGGTTATTCACCAGTCCCCGACTAACCGTTTCACCCTGTTCCCGCTTCGAACTCTCGAAGCACGTTACACATGTAAAAAGAATAATACATTGGTTCCTCTTTTTCCAGTAAACTTCTCCAACCGTGATAACTTCTACTCCAGAAGTTACGCTAGTTTAACCTCCACGTTCATTTATTTCCAAACCCCCATTTTCAAGCTGATTACAAAAATCCAAAAGTATAAACCGTTCGATAAAAAAAATTCCCAAATAATTATTTGCCAAGTTCGAACACGATGCGAAAAATAATGAATATATCGAACTCATAAAACACGGAGGAAGCAAACGTTCAAAGTTACGAATCTCTCACACCTGTCCCTGGATTCGACCTTTTTGGTCGAAGTAAAAAAAAAAAAAAAGAAAAAAAAAATAAACAAAAGTGCAACATCAGCCGAGTATCGAAGAAATCTCTCTCGCGAGAACGGTTCCATTCCCATCGGAGTAATAACGGTGCACCCGTACGCACCTCCGACGGTCCGGACGTTCGTGTTCTCCATCCTCCCGAAGCCCGTGTATTTTTCGCGTACGCACAAGCTCGCACACGCGATGGGAGATCGATAGAGAGCAGTAGTCGTTACATCGACGCATAATTATATCGTCGATCGTTCGTGGAAGGGCGAGGAGAAACGAAGAAGGAGGAGGGGAGGGGGTAGTGAGTTACGAATGATTCTCCTGTTCTCCGGTCTCGTCAATTTTGCGTGTAACGCTCGGGCGCGTGTGTATACTCTCTTTCGGCGGGGCCCCGTCCCGACGCGGATCGAGAAATATCGGGATAAGAGAGAAAGAACGAGAAACCGAGGAGGGAGGACCGCTGGGAGGGGGGGCGAAGGTGCAGATTGAAACGGGTAAAAAGAGAGACGGAGGGCAAGCGTTGCGAAGCGGATAAACGCGTTCCCACGAAGATCTCTCGGCGGTGCGAGCGCTCGTTAGCTCTCTCGGAAGCGTTCGGCTCTTGCGCCTTTGCTACCGTACTATACAGGGTGTCCGCCTCTTTTATCCGATACTTCTCTGCTATTTTTTATTCGCTAAATTGGAAGTTTGCTTCGCGACTTTGGATCGTCGAACAATATCGTTTCTCGTACAAACTTTTTTTTCTTTCCCAACGGTAAATTTATGACGAAACGATACGTGGATTCTATGAAAGTACGAAATTCCGAATTTTAATATTCCGATATTACAAATTTTGTTAAACTCGCGCCAACGAAACCTTACACGGTGGAATGTAAATATTCGACGTAATTTATTTTACACCGCGTAACTTTTTGCTGGTATGAGATTTACGAAATTTGTCATTTTTGGATATTAAAATTCGGAATTTCGAGCTTTCCGATCCAATCGAAGTTTGGGTTTTCTACACCATCATGTTAGATCGAAACAGAGATCCTCTTGTGAATGCCGGGGTCATGATATTTGGAGGGTACCTTTTCTCTCTGGTGTTCAAGTGTCGTAAGAAAGGAATTCTTGAAACGAAACCCTTAAGTGGGTCAAACGGGGACTCGAAGTTTGAATACAACTTTTTCATCGTTCGGATGACTTTGAGGAATCGAGTGTTGAACGAGTGCGTAGGAAGTTTGCAAAATTGTTTTTTTTTTTTCAGTACACTTAGCCAAACTTCACGCTAGCACCAGCAATCTACCGCTTTGTGTCGATTTCTCTGCAAGACACGATTTGTAATTGTAAGTCAGCACTCTCAACTGTTGGTTGAACGAACATGAAATTGGACGGTTCGCCGTTTTTTTTTTTGTAGTTTACAAGTGTACCGGGAAAAGCATTTATTATTATTTTTATTATTTATTAATTTCATTACGTTTCAGATATATCGCTGATACATCGAAAAGTACCAATTAATGTCTGAACAGTGAAACAAGATACGAAATATAGAAATTCAAGTTTGAAAATTTGAAAAAGAAAGAGTTTGCATTTTCTACGAAACATTTCTTGGATAATAGTAGGAATCTAAACGTCGTTGAAAACTTGGTTCGTACTTTGGTTTGTTCGGGTTCGTTTGGGTCGTTGAAAACTTGGTTCGTACTTCGGTTCGAAAAAAAAAGTATATCTTATCAGTCATCGTTGCGTGGTTGAACAAGAGTGAAAAAAAAAGTGGAGAAAGAGGCGTGCGAAGCGGCGAGTAAAAGCAAACGTAAGATGTGGAAGGAAAGAGACTTAGGTAGAAAGCTCGGTGTATCGAGGACGTCGAGAAGCGAAAGGATATGAGTTCTGGTAGACTCGGTATCGTTTCCTCAATACGCAGGATTGCTTTATACGGCCCCGTGATCACGAGCAATTAATTTCATTAACGAGGAGCGAGAAAATATCGCGCGTGTGTACGTGGCGAGTTACGGTAAGAGGGGCGTAACGCATCGAGGTATTCCTCGCGTTATTTCGGTCCCTGTGACTTTCAATTCTCAAGCGTTCCGGTGAATCGATCCACGCAAATCAGAAAGGCGGTATCGTCGGATCCTTACGATTACCCCGGAGCCCGTTTGGGTTTGCGATATTAAAGTGTACGTAAGCGTAGACAATCGGACGAAATAAATTGCCAGGTACAAGGATTACAGTGCGAAGAAACGCGATTTCCTCAGCCGCGAGAACACTGCGAATAAAAATGGCGTGAAGGATTCTCCGTTCGATCGTGTCTTCGAGGGGGCGGGAGGGGGAGGTAAAAAAATCAATCGCTTCGTAATGTATCTGCGACGAATAATTTTTGTGCCGCGGTAACTCGTTTCAAAACTCGCCGATGCAGTCATTATCTCCATCGATGAAACGCGAGAACGGAACTTTTTTTTTATTATCGCCCAATCGATTTTTCGAGAAACTTGAAAAGGCTTTTTTTTATCGCTAAAAGGATTGCGACACAAATTTCTTTAAGTTATTTCACAAACTTCTTTAAGTTTGAGTTATTTATTTAAATTTCTTGAATTTCACAAAAGTTAAGGGTATTAAAAAATTTGAACGACGTTTTTTTTTTGGACACTTTCCAATGTTTCAACTTAAACTTTACAACATTACTGACGATATATCAAAAAGACTGGAAAGAGCGAAAAGCGTTTCTACGCGAGACTGATAACGGGAGCGGTGACCGCTTAGCCGTACGTATCCGGATGACGCAGCGAACAATGAAAGAGAGGTCGATTTTTTGTTTTTTTGGACCTTCATGTGCATACTTCAACGAAAAACCTGTAGATCATGGAATCGGAAGAGTACGAGCCGTCTACTGAGCTATAGGTATAACACGGTACCCCCGTATCCTCGGCAAATGCGGTAACGTGTAGCTTAAGTTGGTCGTGGCCGCAGCAGCGGAGGTTAGGTTCGAGAAAAGTGGAAAACAGCAGAAAAGTGATGCAAAAAGGGCAAAAAGAAAGGAAAATGAAAAGAAAGAGGAAAATATAAAAGCCCGCAAGGGTTTACGCGGAATAAAGAGATAATATACAATTAAGTGTGGCCGCAATCGTGGACATAGTACAGCACCTTTTTTTTTTTAACGTGCCATTTCAACAATTTATTTAATCATTTATTTAACACTAAACAAATGAACGTAAAAAAAATCATTTTTCATTTGGCATGAATATATTTATTTATAAAATGAAAATCGGACCGATTAGTTTATTACAAAATCTTTTAAAAAAATCGATAAATTCAGTAATTTTTCGAAGGCTCACACCGAGACGATTCCTTAAAACAAAACATTTGAATTTGCAGTGATCGTCCTTTCATGGATTACGGTGAGTTCACGGTAGGGGAATTGAGTGAATATTTTATGATATCCTTATCAGAATTATGGGTTTCCCTTTGCTGAAGAAATTCTCTAAAGAATTGCTAAAAATGAAAAAGAAAAGGTTCACCGCTTACGAAGGATAAAACGTTAAAGTTTCACGCCATGAAACATCATCGGAGGGAAAGTCGTCGATCTCATCGAACTCCTGAACGAACTTGGATACGCGCTGGCCTAGCGAAGAATTATCATTCGCTAACGAGAAGGAGAGAATAATAAATGAAAAAGTAAGAAAAGGAGAATGAGAGGAGCACGCGCTGGGAGCCAACTCGAGGATATTCGCGACGTTTGCGTTCTATAGGCGCACTCTCGTTATCTGTTCGCGGCTACGTCGAGCACGTACACGCACGATACCGACCGATGTACGTGCTCTCACCGCGGGCGCAATAAGGATCATGAGAAGAAGCAAAGAAAATAAATAAATAAATCGACACGCGGAAATATGGAAGTAGGAATACTATTTTTTTTTTTTAATCCTTTTTTAAACCATTCTAGAATCGTACCGGATTCCCAGGATGGTAAATGATTAAACCGTTATTAAGCAATAACGATTTGCTAATAAATATTTCAAAAATAGATATTTTTTTAAGACCTAACAAAAATTCGTAATAAATATTAAATACAATAATCAATAAAATATAAAATTAAATATTTCATCTTCCAAAAATGAATGTTGAAATACAGAAAAATATTTCTTTTATATATAGATACATACTCGTGTACCGATAATTTGCCACGTACTTAGAAATAAAGACAAAGCGCAATAGGATTTACTTAGTTGGAACAATTGAACGCTTAAACTTCCAAAATCGAAATATTGAAGATATTTCAGCTGGAACTCTGCATAATGTTGGTTAATACGACTTTCACAATGGGTCGAAAAACGGTATACCAAACCCAAACATACTTGCTAAAATGCAATATCAAAATTCTTCCCTCCAAAAAAACAATCTACTTTTATCTAATTAGCCACATTCGAATTAACAAACTTCGATTATTTCTTTTCTCGATCCAATCTCTAAATTCTCGCTACAGATGTACACCTCAAAACGGACTGTTTTTCCATAAAAAAAATAAATTAAAAATTAAAAAAAAAAAAAAACGAAAATTCCTCATATCGCAAGAGTTTTGCGAGGCTATTCGATCCACTTTAATTTTGAGAATATCTTATTCGCCGAGGCTACAGTGAAACCGATGAAAACTGTAGGCTATCGGATTTAATCGAATCAATTTTCTAAAAGGTTGAAAGGATTTCTGCTTTTCTCCAAAGAAAAGGGAAATGGGATAATCGACTCGAGTCGTTTTGCACCGACCGGATTGTTCGTACCGCGTATGCGTATTACGGGATTCGCCGTACAGAATTGAGCAAATTTTATGATACTCTAATAAGTGGGAATAAAACATCTCCGTAAGAGCTTTGGATTACTGCTCGGACTTTCCTCCGCTCTTGAGTTCTTATTTGCACCAGAGCCACCGAACGATAATACACAATGTCGGAAATGCAACGAGCGTGCGCACGCGCATAAATCTTATTAATGTTGTAAACAATTTTCCCGAAAGGGTCATCCGCTTAATACAAAGGTCCAAGAGAAACGGAACGAGATGGAGAGAGAAAGAGAAAGAGACAATGATGATGATGATGATGATGATGGTATTTTTTATTATGCCCCAGTTAAAGACTTTCGAGTAAAAAAAAAATTGAGAGAAAACGGACATTGAAAATTTTATCGCCTTAAGGATAACCCACAATTTTCCGTGACGACTCTATTCGTAAGTAACTATTGCCGCAACTCTCCACCACGTGAATGTGGAAAATTGATATTGGAGTCACAAGTGAATGTACGAAATAATATACGTCAGTATCCATCGACATAAAACTTTATCACTGAAGCAACGGAACGATTAATCGCAGAAGCAACTCGGGATTATTCCGTCTCGTACTGTTTTCTTATTTATCGCACCGGGGTGTTCCATTTCGAACGAGTTGTACATGATTTTCGATACATAAATTGCCTTTACCAAGAAAATCAATTGCTGAACGTTTTATTGCGCGTACTTTATTTATTCGCGTTACCAGTACCGAGGGCTCGTATAATTATTAATTTACGATATATTTCGATTGTTCATTGATATTTTATAAATTGGTGGTAATTCGAAGAGAGAAAATTTGGCCATTGCCAATACTCGGAGCGATGACCGCTTACCTGTACCGACTGACGATGCAACGATCGGTTAGCTCGTGCGCCAGAAAATACCTGAACAGTTTTTCCACTGTTTTCCTGTGATTTCGGTGAATAAAGTATAATCTTCAACAATTACAACTTCGTAATATTTTTTTTTTTAATAATTTGAAAAATAATCATGTAATTTTTTGTCGAAATATCGAAAAAAAAAAATCTTTGATTTGGTATCATTTACAATTTGTTAATTGCATCAGCAAATTATAAATGGAATGTATCAAGAAGAGTTAAATTGGAAAAGCCTGATAAATAAAAATTGGAATTTAATGTAGTATTAATAAATAAAATTGGCATTGGAATATACGTCAGATTTCAATACATATGAAAAAATATTTAAAAAAAGGGAAAATCTTTGAAATAATCTAAATAAAAAAAAAGCAAATTTTCAAAAAACCCTTTCACACAGCTATATATATATATATATATAAATCCATAGCTTACAACTCCGGACGATCGTATACTTTAATCGAGTTTCCATACTTCGATCAATTTTATGTATTTCCACAAAAGTTCATGTACGCTTAAAATTTATCGAAGCTTTTTCTTCGCGCGTACATAAATAATTTCCCGGATATTCGAACGGGTGGATGGTAAAATGAAATTGTTGATCATGTACAGGCACTTCCACAGTACAAACTCGTTATTTACTTGATTTTTTTGTCGAGAATTAATTTGCTCGCCAATATTTATAACATCTCGTTTTACGTGCTGGACGTACGTGTACGTAAGTTTGCCAGTGGAGAGGTTAGCCGTTAGAGAATCTCCTCGTATCTTTCTCCAGCTCTTTTACCCTCCCCCTCCCCTTCTCCCTCTCTCTCTCTCTCTCTCTCTCGAGGAGAGTCGGTGCCTGCGTGCCTAGACGATCGTAATTATTATAAACTCAGGCAGACAAAAAGCATCGTGCGAGGAAACGCCAAGGTAAAAGACGATATCGTGTGTAGTGAGAGAAGCGCCTCTCTGAAGAGTCGCGAGCTGTAACGCACACCGACACGCGGGCTTGTACACTCGAAGGGACCGAGAGGAGCGACGACCAACATATTTTCTCTCTCTCTCTCTCTCTCTCTCTCTCTCTCTCTCTCTCTCTCGTCGATCTCGTAATATGCGTGCGGGAACATGCCTCGACATAATGTGATTTTTGCGTTCTAAAAATGTGGCAAAAAGCGAAAGAAACGGTCCGCGATATGCCAAGGCTGCGTGCACGAGAGGGACGAGGGTGAAAGAAGGCTTGGGAAGGGGAGGGGGAGGGGGAAAGTCAAGCCCGAGAGAAATAAACGAGCACGAGGACTTGGTCTACCTCTAGCAGTGTAGCGAATTATTTTCGTTACAAAAAAAGCCCCTCCGCACCGACCCATAGACAAAGACATAAATTTGAACCTCGGATCATGACCTGGCATCCAACGTATCATTCGAATTATCGGCCGTTCAGGTAAAAAATAAAAGGCGCGACGTGTGAATCGACGCTACGAACGTACTTTTAATCACGTTCTTATTGTTTTTTTTTCTTGCTTGTAAAATTAGATTGAAAAATTCATTGTCGCGGGTCATCTCCTTATATGGATTGAAATGTGGACTCGAACCATTTTTTTGACATATTCCGACTGTTTTTGTTAATTTTTATGTTTTAGGAGAGATAATAAACCTTAGAAAATAAATCATCGAAAACGAACCGAAAAAATATATTTATTTTTCAATGTTTTCATTGCGTATTACTAATCTTACTTTATTTTATGGGGTTTTGGATTCATTTTTTAAAGACTCGTGGCATCTCATGAACGGCACATTTTTAAAAATAAATAATTTCTAGGGTTTATTTCTGAGACTGATGAAACCCAGAAGTAAAATGACTCCTTATTTATTCAGTGAAATAATAATGAAATAATAAATATTTAAAAATGCAACATAAAGTAAACTTTCGAAAATATTTATTTTTAAAGCTCATTTTCGAGGGTTTATTTGTTACTTATTGCTTCATAAGGTTAATGACCATAAAACAAAACCTGTAAAACTTCGCTTTGTATAAAATAATTGGCAAATGACAGAGAGAGAGAGAGAGAGAGAGAGAGAATTCAACAATAATTCTTTCATTACTATTCACTCTCTTCCCTCAGGATCAGGTTGTACCTCACGAATGACCCCAAGCTCGTGGCAATTTATCGTCGAAGTCTTCCGGGAAAGAAACTTCGATTCCGCGAGGAGGGATCAGAATCCCGGAAAAAAAATTTGACAGCGTTCAACGAACGAAAGTCATCGTGAATTGTTGGTCCAAACGAGGAGCGGAAGTCAAAGTTGCATCGAAGGTACGAACGAACGGAGTTCTCCCCAAAAATCGCAAATGGAAGAGAAGAGGACAGCGAGTGGAAGAAGAGCGCGGTCTTTCGACGGCTGAAAGTACACGGCGTTCCACCGACTCGTCGAGCCTCCCTCTAGGGAGTTGCGCCGAGGAGATCCCGAAACGAATCGATTGCGAAAAAGCGCTCCTGTTGCTCTTTTGCTCTCATTTGCTCGTGCTATGAGCCAACCATTAGCATTTGTATGTGTGTTCCTTGGGTTGCCCGATCCGCGAGGAACGCTCGCGGAATCCTTACTTTTCTCTCGCACGCGCGCGCACACGCGCGTACACAGACGCGAGGAGTCTCGATGCTACGAACCGGTTCGCGGTTCCGCAAAGTTAAGGAAATTGCAGGACGGATCGGCCACGCACCGTAAGTACGCGTCTCCCCTGTCCATAATTCTAGGCGATTCCTTCCTTCGCCCACCCCTTTCCACTCGCTCGCTCTCTCTCTCTCTCTCTCTCTCTCTCTGGCCCTTTCGGTTTTTCTTCTGGTCGTTCGACTCTCGTTTTGTTCCCTCGTACACCGCACCTTTTCTTGGCGACCGTATGACGAACAAGTATCCCCCCTCTCGCTTTCGCCCTTCATATTCTTTTCACTTTCTTTTTTTCATTTCTTTTTTTTGGTTGCGTCTCTTTGGCGAAAACGTCGTGGGAGAGTGAGACCTTGCTGGTCACGCTGATCGAAACGAATGTCTCGTGATTACTGGAATCGAGGTGGATTCCCTCGGCACATACGAACATCCCATCTTCCTCTTCCTCTTCTTCTTTTTCTTCTTCTTCTTCTTCTTCTTCTTATTCGGTGTCGCGCCTTTTTATAACGCTAAAAGAGCTTGCAAATTTATACGGAACGAAGCTACCATCGATGCCCCGTTCACTCCCCGATTTCACGGTGAAAACAACTGACGTTGATACACGCTTGCGAAATCCGACTTTTCCGACCCGAAACAAACTTCGACCGGAGCTTCTGTTTCGTGAACTGTCGAGAACTTTGTTTTCCGTGGTACGTTGAGACTTTTCGAACGTTGGACTGCGAGGCAGTTTTCACTTTCGAGGACCACGTTTTTTTGACGGATTTAGACTCGGATGAGCCCGAGAATTTTTCACGATCCGTGACCTAAACCTACGAGCTGAGAGAAACCAAAGGTTTCTCGTTATCGGAAGAAAAGAATATGAAACTGGATTCATTGTTGGTTCGATTTTTTAGTTGGTTAGTCGGTTCGATGAAAAATGAAGAAAACCATTTTGAATGTAAAAAATAAAATAAAAAATTATTTTACAGACCTGGAGCTCAAAAATAAATCGTTTTGAGCTCCAGATCTATAAAATTCCAAAATATCGTTTGAAAAATCTGCTCAATATCAAAATCTACCAGCTTCCTCATAAATCCATTACCCGACCGCTCAACGCATTAATATATTAATATATAAATTAATTAAAACAATAAAATAAAAATAATTTTTAAAAATATTTCGATATCCGTGGGGCGTCATCGATGAAGAAAATTTTCACAACAACAAAAAGCAAATTGAAATGCTCAAGTGATATTTCAATTTATGCAAGAGGTCGAGCAAAAACATTGATATTCATGGACGGGAGGATACTTTTAATTGGCAATCGAATTCTCAGCTTGAAATTAAAGGAAGCTCAATGTCGTGGAAAGACCGGACTGAGGAATCGGAATTTTTATCCCTGTACTTGTATCCGTCCCGTTTGCTCTCTTCGACGGTACATGTATGCGGTAAAGAGAGCACCGAGAATCGCGAGCTCGGCCGGCAGACAGCGTGACGATGAACCGCTTCTCCATCCTGCGTGCTCTGCCGCCTCTCGAGTCTCAACGATATAGTTCATATCGAAAGAAGTCGTTTCCTTTCCGCTGTGTGTGTCTGTGTGTCTTCATATATATATATATAGAGAGAGAGAGATCGCGAAATATAATGATGAAATTGGAGGACCGTCCTCGAAGTAACAAATTCTCCGCAAACTGAACGTAAAGTAAACCTAAGTGTCTTCAGTATCGCCTTGATGTAAATGTAAGCAACTTTGTATACAAATCAGCGCAAGAACCGATCCCTCGTAAAATCACCGATTCGTGCAAACATTTTTTTTGAAAGTCGACGAGCCCAAAGTCAACAGAAGTTCTGATAATCAACGTTTCATATGTACGACGGGTGTACAGCTATATATTTTTTTATCGGAATTGAATTGTTTTTCAAAATAAAGTTTATTCAAATGATCTTTTAGTAATTAATAACATTTTAATATCAGTTATATATACTATTAGCTGTTTAACTATTTCATTATCGTAATTATTATCATTGTTAAGTACATTATTAATAATAATAATAATAATAATATGAATGAATTATTGACGTAATTTATATTTTATTATTTTAGTAATTATTAATATCGTTATTAAGATAATTTGTTATGTTAATTTTATAATCGTGAGTTTGTATAAAAAACTAAATAATCATACCGGAAAATTCAATGATTATTATCATCAAAATAATAAGAATTTCCAACCTGTCAGAATCGGGCGGATTTTTTGTTTGTTTGGTTTCCCGTTTTTTTAGCGGGAGTTGCACTTCCGAATATTTATCACAAAAATAATTTTTATTACATATTACGACGCTTGTTCGTTATTATCCACTGTTCTTTTCTCCGACACGTGAAAGTTTCGTTTTTCAACGATTGACTTTTGTTGCACGGCAACGAATCAAATTATACAAATAAATCGAACGATGTATGTTTCCTCCTTCTGAACAAATTAATCAGCAAGAACTCTTCCAAGGAGAATCGTTCTTTGTTTCTAGAAATTTTCGAAACACACATTTCGCCGGTTATTTTTTTCGGGACGGTAATACAAGAAGATAATGGAAAAATATCTGAGAGTAAAAAGTACACGGTGAGCTAAACAAAAGAGGGGAACGAAAGGGCGAAGGGGAAAGGCGATTCGTGGTGTTCACCATCGCGGGCAACGGGAAGACCGCGAGTTTTATTCGTCGAGCTATTTGTTTCGAATAAAGAGCTACCTGTTTGTTTGCTCTTTTCATTCAGCGAGTCATCCCCCGCTCTCCTACTCTTCACCCCGCGTTCTCTCTTCTGTCCATGCTGCAGCGATTTATGAAAGGTGGGCCCGCACACACGCACACACACGCGCGCGCGCGCAACTGAAACACACGTAGCTTCCGGTTACCGAGCATCAACTTCGGCTACAGCATAACTTGCGTCAGACTGAAAAGAAAATCAGTCGAGAGGGATAAAGATGGCGTTAGTTGCCCCCCCCCCCAAAAAAAAACAGCCTAATAACGATTAATTAACCAATCGCGTCATCAAATTGATCGAAACCTGCCCCCAAAAATCGCAAAAAAAACAAAACGAAAAGAACGTGGATTTTTCGAGAACTCTCGTCGCGTGGACGAGTTCAGGAGAAATCAGGAAATTTCAATCGACGAGAGTTTCGCGAAACGAGTGAACGGCGGGGAGGCGGTTTCGCAGCTGACGCTGAAGGAAGAAACGATCGAGGCTTGCGCACGTGTCTTTTCGTCGAGGTTAAGAAGGAGGGGTGGGAAAAGAGGGAGGTTTTGAAGGGGTTGAGGACGGCAGGGTGTAAAAGAGAGGAAAGAAGAGAAGCGGCTGAAGGGCTGCGTGCTAGAATAGCGAAGAGGGCTGCCGTTGTAGAGAAGGGAGGAATAGGTAAGGCTTGGCTCCGTTTATCACCGGGAGGCATACATTTTGCAACGTCGTGATATAGAGCCGAGCCCGCGCGGCGTCCTCGGGCGCGTCGTGACGCGTCGTTAAGGGATGCCGTCGCCTACTTTACTCACACATACCCAATGTATACGTACAAGATCGAGCCAACGCGCGTTTTATCAACTACGTTCGAATACCGGATTCCACACATGACCCTAACGCACACTCTTTCGACGAACGCTTCCACTTTTCCAGCGGTTCCCACGAGCGAGGGAGAAAGCGATACTCCCAAGTAACGCAGCGTACCACTCGATGCCTCTCGGGCTTCGTAAAAACTCGTCCGAGAGAGCGTGAGCTGAGAGAATATGTACGGGGAATTGGAGAGGGCGGGGGAGGAGAGGGAACGAGAAGAGGTGCGGGGGGGGGGGGGAGGGGGGGGGTGAAGGCCCCTGAGAATTAATACTTGAGATCTATTTTGTAACGCGGTGAACGCGCGAATGCCACAAATCAAATATAGTTTATTGGAGCCGGAGGAAAGGAACGACGCTTGAAATACTCCTGGTCATTTTGGGATAGTGGGATTTCACGGAAAGTTGTAACGCCGTCTCGGTTTTGTAGATGTGAAACGTCGGAAAAAAAAATAGAATTTTTCGATATGATATGACAATTGTATAACATTTTGTTTTTCTTAGGACGATCAGAGATCGAATTGCCAAAGAGGGTTTTTGAAAACTTTCCAGGTATGAGCTTATAATCCGTTCAAATTTATAGAGTTCCGTTTGATTATGGTGTTTAGGTTTATGTGGAATGCACAGAGGTCAGGCATTTTGCATATTGACAATTATTTTAAAGATTTGTATAATTGGAAACAAAAGTAATTTAGTTATTGCTGAATACTCTGCAAATAAGCGGTGTCCTTTTGGAAACGGGAGGGAAGATTACTCCAATTATTCAATTGATTAATTTTATTAAAGACCGATTAAAGCTGATTACAGAAATAATCATATTTTTCTTTTTCATGTAACACCATGGTGTAACAATACCAATGTTAAGAATAACCCAAACAAACCCAAACTCATTTTTACAAATTCAAGTTGAATCCTTAAGCTACTATCCACCAAAATTTTTCTCTCAAACCGTCACTTTTGTCAAACCCCATAAAATCCAAAGTTTTTCAGTGATTAAAAAAAAATATATATATATACATATATCCTATCTCCAGAAGATCAAAATCCCATTTTCAAAAACAAATCTCCGTGAGTCTACATCTTCCATTGGGGTTTCGCAACGTCTCTCCCAGCGTGTTACGTATTTCGTACTAATCCAATACACAGCCGAAGGTAATATTTGACATTTAGTGAAGCAGGTTCAACGGTTAGGGAAATAAAAAAAAAAAGGAAAAGAAAAATGGTCGAGATCTGATCAGAGTCGATCGAACGATGCATCAGGGATGAAAGGGTAAGACGGGCAATTGTACTTGTTTATTTATGAGGGAGTATGGGATCGTGCGGGGATTTGTGAAATTGAGACGAAGCGTGGGACAGTTCTGAAATGAGGTGGGGTAGGAAGTAAGAGGCGACCGGGCGACGGGCGAGGAGGGCGGTCGACTCGACCACCAGCGAGTCTTTTGGAGGCTGACAAGAATTATTAGTGGGTGAAGGTAGCCAGTAGCTGAGCCGGGGATCAATACCAGGCAGACGTCCGTGCAACAGTGCGAGTGCTGCACTTCTCTCTACGACGAACACACCTACGTACGTACTCGTGTGTATGCCTATGTATATCGGTGCGAAAGGAGTAAAAGCGAATAAGAGGGAGGAAGGGAGGGAGGGAGAGAGAGAGGGCTCTAGGCTAGGTTGGCTGGAGCATGGCTAGGACAGGAAAGAGAAAGAGAAGATCGGGTGAGGTTAGATCGTGAGATGTCTACGTGGACTCTGGTTCCCATAAACTAACCCAGCTTGACGCTGTAGTCACCACGGGGGTTCTTCGATGTTGGCGCTTCTGCCGTTATGAGGGAAAATATATGGAAGAAGACCAACGAGGAGAAGAGAAAACAGAACGAGGCGGAATAAATGCAAACGCGAGAACTCATTGACCCTCCTAAAGTCCTTTGTTGTCGGACACGACGACGAAGCTTTCCGGAGTACTGTTGAAACAAGCGTTTCTTAACGGTTGCATTTTTAGTGGCGGAAATCAATGAAATTATGCTTAGTTATTTCGTTGGTGATTCGAAGCAGGGATGGATAAAACAATTTGACGTTTCCGTCATTAGGATACTATGGAAATTAACGTTTTTAATTCGTTGAGTATTCAGTGACGAAAATCATCCAAACGGTTGTCACTGGAGAACCCAAAGTTGCGATGGATGAAAATTCGATTCCAACGATGTTCTCTCTTTTTTTTTCTACCGTGATCTTCTTTACGTTAGATAGGAGTTTATCAAGTTGGAAAAATCAGGAAAACGAGAAAACTCGAATACGACACGCTCAAGTGGGCGAAGAATATCTCGAGTGAACTTTTTTCTTATCGCAAGAGGACAAGTCCGCGTTCCCTTAAGTATCGCTAACCTACTGCTACACCTTCCAATAAAAACGTCTGCGGAGAAGCTTGGATGGACTTGAGAGGAAAAAGAACGCGGGAGAATTCGAGCAAAGGGTCGTTGGAAGTGCACAGAGGGAAATCCGACTCTATCCCGGTACGGAGTAAGGTTGCGTCGGAGGGGCATCGCGTGTCTCGACGACAATGGCGAGAGGGTTGGCTCGTTCTATAACTCGGGTTATCCACGGTCCTCCAGGGGTTGGTACGCGATATAACGCATCGGTGAGTTACCGAGCCGAGAGAAAACTTGCAAGGTCAGCGAAAGGAAAAAAAAAAAACGTAAGGTTGATAATGACAAAGTCCGATATACGACGAAAGAGACAAATAACTAACGCAATTTTCACACGGGTGTGAAAAGGAAGTCGAATTAAGAGACGGAGGAAGTATTCAACGTGTTTCATTGACTGTTTAGGAAATATAAGTATTTTTCTCAACTATCGATATTATTGATAACGATTGATAGCAAGTATTCTCATTTCTACTTATTTCAACCCACCACAACCTCCGTGAATTTCATCTCACGATCTCCAACGACATTTTCAAAAATCCTTCGATTCCTTACCTTCCCTTATCCGATAATAAAATGATGGCGACGCTGAAGAAAAATCATTGTTACGGATCGGAACGATGGCGTGTTCGAGGCAATAAATAAATAACCCGAGTGAATCGAGTTTTCTTACGAGAAGGTTGAGACGATACGAGGTTTTTCGAAGCTCCCAGGATTCCGGAAGATTCCCTCGACGAATCCGGAGGTTGAGTCTGCGTGTACGCGTCCGCGATAACGAGAGAAGGATAGGGAATACTGGACGACGAGAAGCGGAGAGAGAAAACTGTGAGGTCGAAGCGGTTGCGAGTGTGGTCGAGTCTTTCGGACGGAAGGGGGTTGCGAGCTACCACTGCTGAAACGACGAAGAAGAGAACGACGTTGCACGAGACGAGGTTCGTGGGCGAAGAAGGAAGGAGAAAGAGAGGGAGAGAGAGAGAGAGAGGGTGAGATGAGAAGGCGAGATAGGTCGTTCGGTGCAGCAACGAGGACAAAGGGGTTGAGGCAAAGGGGTGGATTTCGGAGGGTCGAAGGGAGACAGCGCGAGGGGAAGACCAGAATACACGGAGGGCTACGATTGATCCGCGGTAGCCCTCCGTCGCCCGACGAATTCTCGACGCTGCACACTTTTGCACGCGCGTCTCAAACCCGCCTCCCCTTAAACACCCGCGCCACCGAAACTACCCCGCCGCTCGAACTACCCCTGCCTTCACCTTCTCGCGCTCTCGACTCCCTTTCCTTCCTCCTCGTGTTCCGGATTATACCACACTGACGCGCTCCGTGCTTCCTATCCTCCTATTAAAAATCCACCCCCCACCCCATCCCCACATACACTACCTTTCCTTCGCACATTTCTCTCTCATTTTCCGACCTTCGTCGCTAGCTACCCGTCTGTTCTTCCACGTTGAAAAAAAAAAAGACGACAAAATCTACGGAGCGCGAACGTTTCGAGGGTACGGTACAATTTTTACGGGTGGGAAAATAGGTCGTGGAAAATGAGCGGAATGGTTTTTTTTTTTTTTTTTTGATGGTTGAAATATACGATTTTTTCTCGAAACGATCGCTTCGATCTACGAAAATTTCTCATCAGGATCGTACTTTCGTTATGGTTTTATAATTCGGAGTTGTTAAAGTAATGCATTTATTTTAAGAAACAAACAAATATTCTATTATAAAAGATACCACACGAGACACTACTTCCTGTTACATAGAAATTCGGTTAGGAATTTCCTCGCGTAAAAAGGACCAAACAAATTCAAATAAAAAATACTTTTCAATTGTAAATACGTAATATTTATCATCAAAGTTCGAATTGGGTTAACTCAATTGAAACGATTATTTTTTAAAATCACAATCATTCGAAAACGACGAGCTTTCGATCGTTCGCTATTTTATTTAATCAATAAAATATAATTATTGACTAAATAAAATAATCAATCAATGCGAAAGTCACTGAAACGTCTTTTAAAATTTTACCGGAAATCCTCGATCTAATTCTGCGAAGTAAATTTCGATTGGACAGAAAATAAAGCAATAAACGAACGAAAGTTTGTTTTTGTTGAATCCCAACGATGCAAAGTTCAGCGCCGTCGAATTAAATTGCGTTTCTCGTAACTTATATATTTTCTTTTTTTAATTTATTTTTGTTTTTGCTTCCCGATATCAATTGTGGCAAGCGCGCGCACTTGGATGCGTCCGCGAAGCGGAAAACGTTCCTAGAGATCGGACAGATCGATGAATCCGATAGGAATGAGCTCGTTATAATAAACCGTTAGATCGAAGACCGTTAGAAAAGAAAAATCACACGCACAAACGAGGGGTCGAAGGAGACGAAGAGAAACGAACGCGAGAGTGTGAGAGAGAGAGAGAGAGAGTGCGGACTTGCTCAACGAATCTACTAGTGAGTAATACCGAAAGCGGCTTTCCTCGCCATAAACGAATCCACGCGCGTATTCACGCGTTCGCGCTTCGTCCGGCAAATACATAAGTGACTATCCAAAGGACATTCCATGGAAAATCCACTCCTCTAGCATATATTAAATAATCGTATACGATTAAGAAACAGAGTTAAAATTAATATAAATTTTTATCGTAATATTTACATTCCATTAATAATTTAAATGTAAATTTATCATTTTCAGTAATTCTCGAAAGTTTTGTTTCGAGAATTGTCGCATTCTAGTGAAATTTCGTTACTTTCGATCGACCGTCTCTCGAAAAACAAAATTTTGGAAATCGAAATGGAAATTGATTAGGAATTCGTATAAAATTGTATAATGTTAAATTTCAAACGTTTTATAATGCATATTTAAATTCTATTATTAATTTATATTTGAATTTTTCATTTTCATGACTTTCGAGTAATTATCATAAGATTTTTCATTTTTCAGATTGCAATGTTATTAATTAAGAATCATTGTTATTTTATATCACGTTCTCTAAAAAAAAATACAATTTGTAATGATATTTTTTTGAGTAAATATAAACTGCCTCGATCTGATCGATAAAACAGTGAAAAGCCACATTATTAATAATTTTAAGATCATTCGAATACCCATAACAATGCAATTTATTGAATTAAATGTATCGTCCTAATAATGTCGAAACAAGCGCCCCATAGTTGGACAGGACAAAATAAAGATTGTAACAAAAATACAAAAAAGTTGTTATTCCGGTATATTTGTAAACGAGTGATATCATTCGTTTAAAAAAATAGTTCATGCATTGCATACTAATCGTGCGGACACAAGCACTCCAAAATTACGCTGTATATAAATTATTGCGATCATCGATATGAATATAACTGAAAGAATTGACTCGAAAGAAATTATTTTAATTACATTGCAATGAAAATTTAATAGTAATTGAAGTACAATTTAAAAAAAATTGTAATTATTTCAATTTATGCGATTTATGCGAAAGAAGAAATAAAAAAAACGATTAAAACCGCGGAAATTTTAGTGCAATTTACATCAATTGATACAAAAATAATTAACAAAACTGGAACTGCCCATTTTTGATCCTGATAAAAAAAAAGTGCCGGAAGGAACGAAAATTCAGGATTGAGGATCGTCATTAATTGAAGAATTTTCCCTGAAAGAAAAGCGTTCGAACAGCATTGTCAACCGCGAAGTAGCTGGTTGGACACGGAACGGACAATGCGTATAAATATTGTAAGAGGCCAGAGCTCATGTATATGGTCAAGGAAAAGGAAGAAGGAACGCGACAACTGCGAGAGCGGCTTTTGCTCGGTGTTAAAGCTCCGCCGAGCTGCGCATCCTAATTAGCACTCTCGCCGAGTTAACGAAGAGAGATCACACTCTGATATCGCGAAACGGTGGAAAAGAAGAGAGAAAAGGTTATGCGCATTCGCTACCGTGCCCTACTGTACCAAAGGTCGCCAAACGCTTCGTCCTACAGAATCATGATTACGATGAGGAATCGCCACCGCTTTTTTCCATCGAAACACGATCAGCTGATTTTTGCTTCCAACATCGTTTCTTTATCGTAATATGATTCGCGATTTGCTTTCCTGTTTCCCGATTTTTACGATTTGTTAAAATTGTTTTTAATGAAATTGAATTGTACATCGTTGAGTCCAATGATATATTTTTAAACATTTGTTTAAACATTAATAAAAATTCTTTTTAGGAAATTGGAGTGATAAATTTTCATTCAACATTGAATTTAACACCATTTGAACTTTTATTTCATTTTGATTGGTCTACAATTCACACGAGTGTCAACCGAATAAAAAATGGACGGAGAAGTGGTATTATCTGTTAGGTGATAGCGGCCACAATCATTATTCATTGTCTGGTTCCCAAAGTATCACCGGTTAATCCACGGCCGTGTAAATCTCGAAGAGACGACACTAAAATTATCCCCGTGTTCCCAATTTGCCCTGGCTCTCTTAGGTATCGCGTAGTGCAACGACAGAAAAGCCAGAAGAGGACGAACTATCGCAAGCCCGAACCGCGGGTGCACCGTTAACCGGCCGATATCATTCGGCGATAAATTGTCTCGGGCTTAGAGTTAGCTGCGAGATCAAAAGGATTACCGAGTGTCCGAGGGTTCGAGTCCACAGACGAGTCGAATCGATGGTCTTCAAGTTTCCATCACTGGAATGCAACAATTTTTTCTTTTTTTTTATTTTTATCAAAGTTTTTTTTTTTAAATAATTTATTTATTTTAATCCCACCCATTATTTTTATTCATTTGTTTCATTCAATTTCTCAAAACTTTTTAACGATCGGTATAATAAAAATAAATTTCTTTGTTTTTATGAAACGCTTCATATAATTTTTGTTTTATTTTTATTTCTATCATTTTATTTGTTTTTTTTTTTCTCGAATATTCGTGCCTTTATTAATACTACCTTTATTGTTTTTTTTTATTATTTTCGGTTTCATTATTTTGATAAATTCCTTCGTTGAAACTTTTTTTCAAAACGTGTTGGTTTCTTTTTTTAAATAATTTTTTTCGTGGCTTCGAACTGTTAAAAAAAAAGAATTAAAAATATCGTAGCTCCGATCCGTTAAAGAAAAGGAAAAGATGATGCTCAAAATAATTGAAGCAGTCCAAAAAATAATAAGCAAGGTCGAAGCAAAATTTTCGAGTTCCTTTACGTGGCGAAAAATACACAAAAACGTATTTCTATGCCGTTCTCGAAGGAGAAAAAAAAAAGTCACCTACTACGTAAGAGTTAATCGCCGCGCACGATGCGATTAAGCTTTCGTTTCACCTCGCGCACTTGACCTCCTAACTTCGATGGGATTCCAACGAACGGGAGTCCAGTCTAATTAAAAATCGTCTCGGAGAAGTCTTCCTCGAGATTTACCAGCGCGGTATCGAGAGCACGAGTGACAAGAGCGCTCGCGTCGAAAGTGAAGACAGCGAGAGGAAAAGAAACGTTATCGAATGTTTACGACGACGAGCGCGAGTGTGAAACAAAAATGAGCTTTTTATCGCCGCGACAGCTGGGGAGCTTGTCGAGTTTATGGCACTGATATATTCAATAATACAGAGATAGGAGGAGAACGAAACGGCGCAAAAAAAAAGAGCATTAAAAAAACTGTCGAAGAAAACATAACAATGACGATAGTAATGAGTCCCAAAGGGTGAAGTATTGATTGCCGATTACGACTTTTCTATCGCTAACATAAAATACTAAAAAAAAAAAAACAATGAAATTTTGCGGGAGGAAATAAATCAATTACGAACTATGAAAAATGAATACACGCATTCGTTGGGAAAGCATTCCAAATTCGTATCGCGCAAATTCGTTTGTTTCACAAATTCTTTTGACTGCCAAAATTCCTGGAACGTACTTATCTTTAATAAAAATGTATAATCTCGATTTGTAAAATAAAAACTACCAGAATAAATAAACAGGAAAATTATGGTAAGGGTAAAAGTAATGAATTAAAAAATGCAAAAAATTCGTATATATTAATCCATTCGAGTACTGAAAATGAATATTTATTTAGACATGGAATCTAGATCACTTTGGATGGAGTTTTTGAAGAATTCAAAAACTCCATGCGAGTTTAAACATTTGATTGTATATTTTAACCATTTTTATTTCGAACCTCGATATGAAGTTTCGAAAAATTTTAATTTCAACACTGAATTTATATTATTAACAGTAATCCGAAAAAAAAAAAATGTATTTTAAATTCAACGTGCAAGAAGGAAGATTCTAATCTTTTAATTCACGTTTTTCGAAAACTTTGAATTAGAAAACTGAAATATTCCATAATTCAATTAAAAATTCAATTAAAAAATTGTAAACGAGAATGTTTCGAAAGAATTCTGGAGGAAGATGTAGACGATTCGATCAATCGTATTATTTCTGCTGGAGTTTCCACAACCAAAATGCATTCTATTTTCCGTTCTCTTTTTTCACTGCGATAAAAAACTGCACCGTCCCGATTTAGCTTGCCAATTTTTAATAATAACCCGAATAACCCTTTCTATCATTTCGACGACCTGAATCAGCCAAAAAAAAAAAAGCATTCATAAATGCGTTAAAGAAAACGTGTTTTCGAGTTTTCACGATGGAAACTCGAAATTGTGGCGAGTTTATGAACAATGCATTTTCCCCATTTCTTGGTGGGCGAAAGCTTCGATCTTGGAAATAACTTCTCCGACTGTACGTCTGGTATTGAAAATGTGAAAATTGCGCGAAGATGCCACCTCGTTTGCCCTCTACGAGAGCACTTCCATATTTATACGTACTGAAGATTGCAGAAGGATTATTGCGGGTTTACACGGTACCACGGATAACGATATAATTCAAATTCTCGGCAGTTAAATCGGTGACGTTTTCGAAACGCAAATCCCTGGCTCGCGAGAGCCAAGAATAAAACGAGTTACTGTAAAACGCGACGGAACTGTTCGCTTTCAAAATTAAATATACGATAAATATAATTTCATTATTTATAGAAGTATAATATTAATAATTGAATAATTGCGGCTAGTTCTTTACTAAATAAAGCGTCACGTTGCGTTATTTACATTGAATATTACAAAGCACCTGAGAATCGTAAATTTACAAATTAACCCGTGAAAACGCATTCGGACGATCCAATGAATAAAATCAATTCGCTAATGAAGGAAATCAATTCAGCTGGGTCTCGAGTGTGACTCGCTTCATTCAGAAGCTCAGGAATAACGAAAGTTCATTTTTTGCCGATTTCTGTTTTGCATGTTGCAGATAAAGTACGTGAGTGTATTTTAAATAATGAAGGCGCGTTATTAATTTTCGAAAAAAAATAAATAAAATCGAAAACGGAGTATTATTATTATTGTCGTTATAAATATTGTTATTGTTGTTGTTATTATTCGAAAAGGAGATATAAACTTAATCTTCAGTTTCATTCATCTTGAAATTTGATGTATTTGGAAATATTTTACAGGTTGTGTTCACCTCTCGTATTATTTTCTTAGTCATTCAATTGGAGTTAAATTTGTTCCCTTTCCCATATTCGATTGAAATACACAGAAATTACTGCGTGCAGTAATTTCAGGCATAAGTAAAATTAAACTTATTTAATTACGTCTTTTTGTTTATTTAAATATTTCGACAGCGAAACATTGTTCCGGCTAACCGCGTATGTACTACCTTAAATAACGAGACTGCTTTCAGTGACCTGATAATCTGCTGATAAGAATATTAATTTGTCTCTATCTCGTCTTACATAATTAATCGTGATAATTCTACCTTAGAATTAGCATCCTTCGGAATTAGATACGAAATAGTTTCTTATTTATCACTACAATTACGATCTTTATCATCATCATCACCGATAAAATAATTAATCCAATAACATTAACTTTATGATTAGAAATTATAACAGTTACGATTATCGTTACTATTATTATCGATTATTGAATCGCTTCATCAACGATTAAACAGTTCAAATCGAATGAATATATTTTATTTGTAACAACAATTTTTTTTTTTATCACCAACGTATGATAAATAAGATGTCAAAAATATTCTTCAAGTTCCTTTACTTATCCCCGATTAATTATTACTTCCTTGCTATTTTCACAACCTATAAATACATCAATAATTATTATAATCTACTATTACCATTTCCAATTGTAAAACATTTCCTGATCTTGACTTTTATCGTCAATAATAATTCAATTCTTATAATATTAATATTAATAATAATCCTATCGCTACAACCCAAAAATCAATTCCTACTGTAAACGTTTCTCATTATTATCATCGCGACACCAAAGTTCATATTTCGGACGGATTTCGCCGGTGGAAAATAACGGCACGTCTATAGTCGAGCACATTAGGTGGATGGAGGAAGAAAGAAGCGGTGAGGAGTGAGGAAGAGAATGAGCTAGCGCAAATCGATCATCGTGCAGTCGGTGATTCGTAACACGCATTGCCAGAGTATCACCGATCTCCCCCCCCCCCCCTCCTCCCTCTTTCTCTCTTTCGCCCCTCTCCCCACCATCCTTCGCTCTTTCTGCGTATAATACTATAATACCTCGGGGTTACCTAATAACGCACGTAAACGCAATTTCAAAGGCCACAGCGGCACGCGGACTCGGATCTCGTGCACACGATACCCCAAGTGTGCCTATGTAACCGTGTCCGTGCTCGAAACATCGGACAGAGCAAACCAGCATCGGAAAACTGGCCGCCTCCACTTCTTCGACACTGATTCTGGCTTCGTTCGGCTTCACTGTCGGTACACCGCCCAGTAAAATAGAGAAAATCAAATTCCATCGTAATCGCCTGTATTATTTATATATATATATATATATATATATTGCAATTCCAATGATCGTAGCTCGTATACATATGACATGATATACATTCTATTACTGTAATATTATATTATTAGGACTATCACTGCGTATAAGACCATCCGTGTAAAATGAATTTTTTATTTGTTTGAACGACAAGTTGAACGAGATTCTCCGAAGTAAAGTTCCATTTTGTATCGTTAAACCGCAATTCTCTCGTATAATACTTTTTTCGTTTCCTATCCGTTTTTTTTTTCTTGATGAAAAATTGAAATGAAATTTCAATTTGAATTGAATGAAAAATTGAACATTTTTTGTTATGAAAAATTTGTTTTTCCTTTTATGAAAAATTGTGTGTGTTTTTAAAAAATTATGTTTCGTGACGAGTGTACTCTGGATTCGAGAGAATCGCGCAACAGAAAATGAGAAACGAAGAAAAGATAACAATTCATCGTTGCACTTTGAGAATGCGAATGTATATATCATTTTTTTTTTTTTTTTTCGTTTTGTCATTTTTTAATCAATGAAGCTTGCATCTTTGCCTGGAAGTGCATTTCATTTTCGTTTGCCACAATTCGTGTGTGATATTGAAATAAATAAAATGAACGATTTTATAAAATATGTATTCCTAATATTCCTATTCTTTGATTCATTTTACTGTACGTTGAAAATATTATTGCTATTTGTCTCTTTTCTTGTCAAGTTAAATCACACGTTGTCACCTTTTCTCCATGAATGTTTGAAAATATTCGAACCTCCAACTACCGGGGAAACAGACGGAACGTCGAATTTTTTATTTTTGTTATCACACGAGTCAAACGAAAGCTTGAGAAAAGATAGCGAACGAAGAGAAAAATGAAGAGAATGGAACAACGTTTCGAGAAGATTGAAATTGAGAAACGAGTGAAAAGAACAATCCTGAGTGTGGAAAGTAGAATAAACTTAACGAATGAAAAAATCAGTGAGGAGAACGCGATTGCGCGGCAACGTTGAAAACGATACGGGCGAGGGGTGGGGGAAGGAGCGAAGATCGTTCGAGACCTCCGTGTACAGGATATTACAATGTGAATAATATCCTCATCGAATCATAGCGGGAGGCTCGCCGGATGATAAAAAAGATCGAGAATGAATGAAACTACGAGCGAGCCGTGTTGCGTACTCGCTTACTTCCCTACTCAAAGTTGAATCCACTTGATGCGGAACGCCTCGTACCCGGGCTCACCGTTCACTGTATACGTACTCTTTCACGCGCGGTGTATATCGTCGCGTATCTTTACGCAGGAATGTGGACTCGAGTTATCAAATATTACGTGAAACGTTTTTTTTTTTTTTTTTTTATTCCCCGCAAGGACGACGCCGCCAACAACGCAAATCACAATCGCCGAGTAATCATTTGAAGAAAAAGAAAAATGCGAAGAAAACAACTGAAATCGCACGTGCGGCTTCGGTGCGCAAACAAAATTATAATCAAACACTGTAAAAAACAAAACAAAAAAGTCATCGTTAAAACGAATCTTTCATTTTTAAATTCACTGAGAAATACGACAACGCAGTCTGTAGAAATAGAAACTTAACGCGATCAATCGTTAAATCATTATCCTGAATTTTTGCAATATAATATGAAATTTTATATATACAAAATTTTCAAAATTTGCGGTTATTCAGTTTTGGCGATAAACGGCCGTATTAAATTCATAATTTTACAAGTAGTAAATGATTCAGTGAAAAATTCGAAAATAATTCCCCTATTTTTTTTTTTTTTGTTATCAATGACTATCGTACTTAAAAATGTTCAAGTATTTTGGCCATTTTTCGATATCCTTTCGTACTTAGGTAACTTTAACCGAGAAGAAAAGCGTGAAAACTTCCAGTTGCAAATGTCGTCCCGTTTGCTGTTTTTCTGTTTTGTTTTTTTTTTTATTATCAATGACTATCGTACTTAAAAATTTTCAAGTATTTTGGCCATTTTTCAATATCCTTTCGTACTTAGGTAACTTTAACCGAGAAGAAAAGCGTGAAAACTTCCAGTTGCAAATGTCGTCCCGTTTGCTGTTTTTCCGTTTTTTTTTTTTTTTTTTTCTTTTTTCACGTATATCGCATTGGAACTATAATACGTAGTTGCGACGCTGCGTGTTTCCCACGCAATGTGTGCTTTGCAAACACACGCGGGAGTCGGTTTTTTTTCAGCTCGACATCAATCTACGTGCATATGCATCGCACACGTGGGCCGATACAAATACGTATATCGACGTACACAGGTGCAGACAAAAAAGGTGTACGAAGCGATGCGTTATCTAAGAACGCGCGGTCGCAACACGCTGCAACGGCCTAGCCGTCAGCGGCGCGATTTCGATAGCGCCGGTGCGATACGACACGCGATTCGATTATTGGCGTGCGGGGGACGTTCCTTCAACGATCGCGCCCTTGAAACCTCCCGCGCGGAGATTTTACCACCGAGCGTATACGAAAGGAAACGAGCGTCGCTTCGAATTTTTCATTTTCGAGAAAATGCGTGAACGCCCGGGTGAGCACTCCAGCGAAAAACAGGAAGCGAGAATCAAGAGAGTAGACTAGAGGCCTTCGTTTTGATAATTTAATTAATAAAAAAAAAAAATAAGAATTGATGATATTTTGATTATCGATTTTTTAAATATTTTGAGTTTTAATAACAAAAAAAAAGGAAAACACGTGAAATAAGAAAAATTGGGAAACTCACGGTCAGAAAAAATGGTTAATATGGAACGATTAATGAGATCAATTCTCTCGATCAATGGCCTCTGTCTGAAATAAAATTTAATCCTTTTCCCGTATTTTTCAAAATTCGAAAATTTGTTTTTTCAGTAGTAAAAATAATAATTTCGAAATACTGATAAACGTAATACAGCTACGAATACTGAAGATTCGTATGAAATTTTATGTAAATCGGTTAAATAGATATCTATATTTTATGACAACCAAATCGTAAAAAGTAAATGCGAGAAAAATGCTGCTACATTTTCCCGTATAATTTCAATCGTAACTATCCGAGAGGAATAATAGCACGTTACACCTGGGTAACATTAATCTACCATTCGTGTCTCATAAAGTGGCTTCGAAACGATGATTTCTTCCCTGCGAGCAATTTAAGCTCCCTCAGCTCCTTCGGAATGCAAATATCAAGAATTTCAAAATATCCTTACGAGGAAACATTTTCAAAAGCTTTAAATTCAAAACCATACAAAAGAAATATGAAAAAATCTCAAACTTCAACTAAAAAATAAATAAAAAGAAAGTAATTAATAAAAACAATAAATTGTTTCCATCTTTTTTTCATTAAAATCCCAAATACAAAATCATAAGAATAAAAATTAAAAACAAAACGAAAAAGAACGAAAATAATGATACAAATATGATTGTTCAACGGTGCCTGTTCGAAATAAAATAAATTCTTCGTTCTACAAACATAGTTTATTTTCAAAGAACGTTTTTTTTCCCAAATTTATTCCCAGGATGGAACACCCCCTTAAATAATAGCTCAATCGTACGCGCGGACTCGTACATCGACGCGAAAAAAAAAAAAAAACCGCGCACACGCACATCGAAAAAAAATGTTTTTGACGTGATCTCGAGTTTCGTTACGTCGTAAACGTTGCACCAGTCACGCGTGATTATACTCGCTTACGATCGCGCACATTCGCGAGCTGATAGGGAAGTATATTTGTGGAACGATTGTTAGCACGTGTGGATCGAATATATCACGTACGCACACGTATATACGTGGGTTCATTATTATCTGTGATACACTTTATACGTGTACGTATGTTCGAGCCTGCGTTTATATAGCACGTGTACGCACCAATGACGGGGATTTCCCGGTTGACGTACGTACGTACGTACTTCAGGTTTTGAGCACGAGCGAGGAAGAGAGAGAGAGAGAGAGAGAAAGAGGGAGGGAGGCCAGGAGCGGAGTAAATTAAAGAAAGAGGGACAAAACGATTCGCGGATGTGGTGAGAGACACGAGAGCTCGGGCGCAATTCGCGTTACCTAAGAATCCATCCTGCAGGTATATAAGTATATGTATATAAGTGTATAGGTATATAAAAGGCCCGCGAATAATGACGAGAGCCCCTCGTATAGTTCACTCTTTTATGTACGTGCTGTTCGAAGCGAAACGTTCGATGAGACAGAGATGCAGTTACGCCTTTTCCGTTTTTGTATCCAAGTCGAAAAAAATAATCCGACATTGCTAGATGCGAAATGTCAATGTTCAGCGCGATCTTAGAAACCCCGGCAGTCTTGATCGAAGTGAAATCCCTTCCCCTTTGCTCGCGGTCTTCAAGTTTCCGTAGGTGCTACGAAGTTCATTTTTTTCCCACCTTGTTTATTTTGTTTAATTTTTTTTATTTCGATACATGTATTTAGTTTTTTTTTTAATTTGAATTTTGGATCACCGAAGGGAGACTCGACGTATTATCCAGCATTTTTTTGCAACAAGTATTTACGATGATTTTGAACTTTGCACCCTCTTTCGAAATTATTCTTTTTTTTCTAACTATTTTCTTGGAATAAAAAACAATGTTTTCTTTTGATTCGAAGTATGTATTTCGAAACAAGCGTTTCTGAAAATGAACGCGGATCGATATTGCGACAAGGATTTACGATAGTCTTGAAATCCTATTTGTTCTTCTACCTAACTCGTTTCTTGAAATTTAACAGAATACATTTATTGTTTGAACTTTGGATTTTCGCAAGCTCGGCTCAAAAAATTATCGTAATTATTAACGAATACATGGGAATGGCAGATTCGAAGGTAAACAAAAAATTATCGATGCGTATCAACAATGAATCACTTATGAAAAAATAAAATGTAATCGAAATTTCCGCCAAAGAAATTCCGTCCTAAAGTTGCAAAAAAAGCTGTGTTCGATTCGGTAATCGAGTATATCCGAAAGCAACGAATCTTGCTGTTAAAATTCGTACCTTTCGAGAATATTCTCAAATAAATAATTCATTCGATCAGCCTTTATTTGTCTCTCAGTGATTTAAGCAGCCCCGTTTTCTCTACGTAGAAGGCAATTGGGTTAAAACGTCTTACCGCCAAATTTTGGGTAGAAACGATAACCTCGTTATATGGAAGTAAAGTCGAGCGAGATTGGAACGACGATCGAATGGTCGATTATTCTCGAAACGTCCCATACGCTTCGACAGGTATATCTCGCGAACGCGAGCTGCTGGCACGTGCATACTTTGGCTATACACTTATAGCTTATATATAATCGCGAATGCGACTATACCGATACTATTATTCGCTGTTCGCAAAGACGCGGAGAGAAAGAGAAAGAGAGAGAGAGAGAGGGGGGGGGAGAGAAAGAGAGAGAGGAAAAGATATCCAAAGCAAGGGAAAGAGGAGAAGGAGAGCCCCGATATATTGGGCAGTTCACGGATGAGAAATCACGCTGGTGTGGTGGCCTTCCGCGCGCCACCTGGTCGAACACGTCTAGGGGTCTAGGCTTTTTTCTACCGCTCTCCAAAGTCGCGGAGACCCTGCTGTACACTAAAACACAAACACGGATCGTCATCAACGACGAATAGCCGGAAAGGCTTCGAAGCGACGACCTGACGTTTCGAGAAGTTGGACTTGGGTCCTTTTGACGATTGGAAGGCTTTGCTGTTACATATAAGTGTAAATACACGCGTGCGTGCAGACAAATGTACGTAGCACGTAAATACGAGCACGCATACTCGCGTTCGAAACTTAATGCCAGAGCTTGAGTCATCGCGTAGCTACTGGCGCGCGTGCGACACGCACAACCTCGGTAATACGCGATCGTTCTTTTTTCTTTTTCTTTTTTTCGAAATTGTACTATACGACGCGAGCGTATGTTTTTTTTTTGTCTTCTTTTCTTTGAGAAATACTTTTCGTCGGCACAATTTCCGCGAATTTGATGCTCGGGCACGAAATAATTCGTACCTGTTTTCGTGCGAGTGAGATTTTTTTTTTTTTTTATTTCGAACAATTGCGATAAGACGATTCGGTAATCGGCTTCCGCGTGTAACGAGGGTACACGAAGTAGGACAATGGATTAAAAATACATTTTACAACGGTAGTCTCGTGGGAAGGATTTTTTCGTTGTTTTAGGTTTTTTTCTTTTTTTTTTTTTGAACGTTGGTTTTAAATATTACGAGGTGACGGCTTTGACGATTCAGTCATCACGTGGCAGAGAAGAAAGTGGTCTCGAATTGCTTTGATGACGAAAGTGAGCTTTTTTTTCTCGATTGACTGATCGTGTTCAGTATCTTCGTTTTTGTATTTTTGAAAAATCTTGTTCTTGAATTTGCATACCGTTTGGGTTTGTTTGGGTTAATCGATGAGCGATTTTTTATTGAGAATGGAATTTTGAATTGCAGCTTTCAGTGAAACTTTCGGTGGGAAACTTTGTGATATACTTGTTATATTCTATCAATAATCGAATAATCGCTGGAATGAGGGGATTTGTTTTATTTGTTCAAATTGAAATTCCAATCGCTTTATCATTTATTGAAACTGACGTTTTGATTTATTTTTAGTTTTTTTAATCCGCTCGGTTTTCACAATTATTTTCAATTAATGATGGATTTTTGTATAAATATAAGTAATTGGGATTTATCGTCATATCCATTTATTTCTCCGCTATAGCGATGCGCGAAAAAAACCTTTTTTTCAATTGTTTAATAATTAATTTAATTGTTTAATAAAAAAATTATTATTATTATTATTATTATTATTTCTGATGAAACGAGTAATGACCACACTGATGTACTTTACCCCCACAGCGAAGCGAAGATGAAGCTTTCGTCGCTGCAACGAAAATACGTTTTGTTTTTTATTTATCTATTTTCTCATTTCCATTATCATTAAAAATCTTTCTTCGCGGATTACAATTGGAGATCTTCAATGAACATCCTGGAAAATGTTCTAGGGATTTCGAGGAGTTTGAACGATGTGAGCTTCAGCGTTATCGAAAAACCTAATTGATTCGAAATAATCATATTCGCACAGCGAACAAATCATTTCTTACTCATCATTCCATAATTATTCTCGCATTATTCCCTCTTCGCAATTACTCGAATAAGCGCAATTACGATAACCAACAAGTATCATTATTGTCAATAATTGCAAGCAATTCGGCCTTTCCCGAAATTTCCCCCACTCTTTCCCCCCCAAAAAAAGAAAACGAAAACTCATCCATCAATTTTCATAGTACCAAAATGAAAACTCGTTCGTTCATTTTCGAAACATCAAGAAGAGTAACTCGTCCATTAATCTTCAAGATACTACAAAAAAAAAACACACACACAAAAATGTGCGTCCATGAAAATTCTCGAAAAATCGAAAACCGAGATTTACCTAAAAAAAAAAAATCGAAATACCTCGTTCCACTTCTCCTCCTCTTCCCTCAATCCCCACATACCCATTCTCAAATAAAATCGAAAATTAGTTTCGAAAAAGTACGAATCGACGGCAAAAACAAAAAAAAAAGGTAAGCGCGTACCGCGTGAAAAATCTTCGTAAATAATGATCGCGTTGCATTTCTTGGAACAACAATCTCATTGAAAAGACATTCAAAGTGTATCCGAAGCGCGGTTTCCGTCGGTACTGTCGTCTCTCTCGCTCCCGTTGGTAGATCCGCGTGTTTTCCCCCTCTCAAGCGGGGTATCTCTAGCGCTGGGGTTTCGTCCCTCCCACCTTGTCGCGTTCGAGTCGCGAGAGAGAAAGAGAGAGAGGGAGAGAGAGAGAGAGAGAGAGATCCGGAGGAACGGTTGCGGCGTCGTCGTCGTCGTCGTCGTCGTCGTCGTCGTCGTCGGCGGCGTCGGCGGCGACGGCGCACGCGAGGGATAGCAGCCGGCGCGAGAGGGGCGGCGAACGCTCGTCGAGCAGTGGGGAGAATCGGAGAGAGATAGAAAACGTGTGTGTGCGTGAGCGTTCCACACCTGACTACCGCGGTAGTCAAGCGATCGACTGTGGCGCGACTTCAAAATAACGAAAAAAAATCGTTTCGAGGACGAAGATCGAAATGAAAAATCGTATCGAGATAAACAAGGAATTATAGAACGATAACGGTGGGTATTGGACGATCGTAGGGGCGCGGAAAGAGGGTACAGAGATCAATGGTGCGTTCGTAATATCGCGGCGTATATACGGTAGGTTAGTTGACCGCGGGGCCGAGCGAGCGCTGAGCTGACAGTAGGCCGGCGACGTCACAGTGGGCCGGTTGAGCCTTCCTTCGTTCGATTCAGGCAGGCTCTCTCTATTCATTTTACATGTAGCAAGGTAAATATTGATATGCGGGTGTCTAATTTTAAACGTGGCCATCCTCCGTCGTAACCCACCGTTCCCCCCAGCCCAGCCCCCCAAACATTCATCTCCGGCAAGTACGAAAGTGTGCACGCGCTCGTGTTGGCCTTTTCCTCCCCCGAATAAACAAACGAAAAAGAGATACGAAAAAAACAAAAATGTTCGAACTAAAGAAAAAAAAAAACAAACAAACAAACAAAAAAATAACGATACACGTCCCGCGAAACAAATTCCTGCGAGAAAAAATTCCCAGCTATCGATGGCTCCGTTTCGCGAACTGACGAGCTTCGAGCACCGAGTGCACGGAGAGATGAACGAAACGAAGAATCGACGAAAGGTGTTTTAAATTATAAATAATAAACGAACGAACGAAAATACGTTCGATTTAAAATACTAATCGCTTTGATAAGAGCAGTGTGAACAAGTTGATTAAACCGATCGATCGAAAAATGAAAAAGTCAAGTTAAAATTGGTAAATTAAAAATCAATGTTAAATAAATATCTGGCGAGGCGAGTTAACGAGCGGGAGAGAAATCTGCCGTCGTAAGGTGCGTGACGACGACGAAAAGTAAAAAAAAAAAAAAAATTAAAAAATAAATAAAAATACGAAACGAGGCATCGACGTGCAACGTTTGTGCATCGCGAGGAGAGACGGAGAAAGAGATACACAGTACGATCGGACTTATCTTCGACTACGATCTGTCCACCAACGATTGCTCAAAGTTTTCTTTTTTCCAAATTGTAACATTTGTTTTTTGTTTTTTTTTTTTTCGAAATTCAATGTTATTTTTACGAGTCGTTTTTTCAAAGACGACTCGTTTTTCTGTTTCCTTGATTCTCTTATTCTTGAACTATGGCGGGGAGGGGGGAGACTCGACGATGGCTATTTGACAGCTCGAGAGTGTACACGCGCCAATATATCGCGCGTCACGCATCGGGACACGTGAAAACCGTCTCGCGGCGGTGAAGCAAAGGACGAGAGGCAACGCTGTGACGTTTTCCCTCGATGCTCCTATACAGATACACACGCGTATACGTGGGTGTACGATTTCGCCTCAACAACAGTTTAGTGCACGCATCTTCATGCTGCCTTCCTTT
>JAPYZI010000863.1:0-40308 GCA_030523105.1 Ophioninae sp. A BG-2022a
GGGGTGGGGGGCGTGGAAGGGGGGGGGCGGGGGGGGGGGGGGGGGGGGGGGGGGGGGGGGGGGGGTAAGAGGGAAGCAAAAGCAAGAGAAGCGAGGACCATACCACTTGACAACTTATGCCGCCGCTCGTGCGGCATACATATACACTCGAAGAAGCATCGACAAACTTCGAATAAGTGCCACGACACGTATATACCGGGTGATCCGTTTCGAATCGTCCGAGTAAAAATGTCGAAAAATACGCGAAGTACGAAAAAAAAAAAGAAAAAAAAAAAACGTTTCGGTCGAAAGTTGCAGGGTTTTTCAGGACACCAAGACAAAAGATGACTTCGAACACTGGACGATTTGCAATTTCCAAGGTCATTCGAAGGTCAACTTTGTTTCCTATGAGATATGAAAGTCAAGCATTGACTTTTACGAGAAATGAAATATTGCGAAGTATAGCATTGTTTCATTAAAGGAAAAATAACATTAACCTCTAACCAACCTTGAAGTTCTTAGGCAGAAAATACGGTCTAATAGTCAAAATGTAGCTTTTTGGGTCAACTGCAGCATCGACAATAAATAGAGGTTTGCTTTAGAAAAAAACAAATGGATAAAAAAAACATCGATCTTCGAACGACCTTGAATTGTGCCGTTATTTCATTTGCGGATATTTCCCCGCAATGTAATTTTTGCTTGACAATTTTTTTTTTAATATTTACCGGGAGATGTTATTTCCAATGAATAGAAATGGATCACCCTGTACATTCGTCGGTACGTTTATGTCCGTAACCACAAAAAGCAAAGCGCAGAAAGAGCACGTGCCGAGCGTGTTATTTTTTTTTTTTTTTAGCGAGGGAGTACATATTTATTGTATAATATACGCGTGTTACCCCGTGTAGAAAAAGAGCGACAAAAAGTTAGAAAAAGAAAAAGTGAGAGGAGGGGGATGATAACTTCTCAGAGCGCCCTCTCAGCCTTTCGCCTTTTTTTTTTTAATCCCGTTCCGTCCTCTCAATCGGTGAAGGCAAGCACGATAAAAGCCCTCGTCGAAAGCATTGGCATTCATAAACGCGGATCGTTTTGATCTCAGTCACAATAGATCAGAGAATATGATTCGGCGATTCCCTCTCCAATACAATTTTGACGTGTTTTTTTTTTTCATTTTATTTCGATTTTATTTTGTTATTGAAAGTCACGAGCTTTCAGAGTGGCTCGAGAGTCACAAAAGAGACGATTCAATGATGTCTCAAGAGATAGTTGTGGCGTCGGTGTAACTCTTGATCCTAGATACGCAACGAAGAGTTCATTCGGTCGCAATAAAAAGTATCGTCACCATCGAGGACCAGGGGAGAAGAATGATCGATTGGTACCAATTGGCCTCGTTTTACTCGAGGACCAAAAGCTTCAAGATTTTCCTAGAAAAAGCTTTTTCGGTAGGAGGTTCTTCAATCTGGATGAACCATTGATTACGGGATTGTCGTCAGCTTCGAGAGTCCAGCAAACATAATATTTTTCGTATTTGTCCTTCGCAGACATAATTATCCGCGGTGGGTCATAATGCCGAATTGATGGACCCGAGGATACTCCGTCATTCGTTTTCAGATCTTACCAAAGTCGAGAAATCACGATATTACTTTTTCACTCATTTTTGATATGTCCATAAAGTACTGGCAAAAGAGGTGGGGTGGGAGGAGGGATGAAATATTCGAGTTAACTTTGGATATTCGTTTAAACCAATATGGTCTATGAAAATATTTTTTTTTCAACGAATATGAATTTTTTTCAACCAATACGGTCTATGAAAATCTATTCAAGTTTTCTGAAAAATTTTACCACAATTTTTCGATCACGTTTGACGGCGAGATTTTTGGATAATGATACAATTAATTAAATAAATAAAATATAACTGGAATGCAACGATGCAAACTACAACGTCTTCAACTTCATCATAATTTACTTTGATGTAAATTGATGAATGAAACTTTGGGTATAAAGTTAGTAAAAGTATGTGGAAATTTAATAATCTATCAGCTAAATTAATTTATTCTGATAACTATAAAATTCATATGGTTGCAACACCTAAATTATACAGTGAAAGATTTCAACGTAATTCATCTAGAGACCGTTCGATCTAAAAAAATCTCGTAATTTATTTCCAAAAAAGAAAATGACGTGCCATATAAACCGAAGTTACTTTATTATTATTTTATCAAGAACAATCGTGACTGAAACTTTCAAGAATTTTGACGACTTGTTAAATATTCATTCAGTAATACTTCGATTGTTTAAAAAATCTCTACGATCGTTCTGAAAAATATAAATAAAACAAAACAAAAAAAAATCTTTCAGACGATCAAGCAAAACTCAACGTCATTAGAAAAATCCGTGTCCCTTCGTCCTGCAATGTCGCCTCTACTTCCGTTTCGTAAATTGACAGGATGACCGATCGAATTCTCCCTCTCCCAATTCCTTCCTGACTATTGCGTAAACGTCTTTATTGCGCGTCTCATCATCAGGGTATTTCAATTGGAGTCCCCCGCGGGCTCTTCCAATTAAATCGATCCCGTGTGATAAAGGCCCTTCGAATATGGGAAGGGCGTGTGGGTGAACTGGAAGACGAGGGTTCGCACATTCACGGTGCTTTCATTGCGCAGCCTCAAAGAGAGAAAGACGCGGGTGATCGGGAGAGAAAGTGTGCGGTTTGAATAGTGGATTTCAGTTGGAGTAAAGGGGTCAGAAGTCGCGAGCAAACACGAGTTAGGAACGGGAAACTCCCGAGGGTGCGAGGGTTCTGATATGTATACATGTCCTGGGGACACTCTTGATCCGTGTCCCCGTGAAGCTTATAGTTAGTTCATAACGCTTTATCGAGTCTATGAAGCTGGGTGGAGCCTGACCAATTGACGCAACGACACAATAGCTCGTTTATCCACGAAGAAAAGAATAACATGTGTCGGTAGAGATATCCTGCTGTCGCGTGATGCTCGTAGGGAGACTTAGCTGCGACACAAAGTACCTACTAATGTTGCGCAAGCATAAGTTCCAGTTTCTCGCTCGGTTTTGATCCAATCATTTTCGCCCCAGTTTATACACTCTTAGTTTTGGTCGCTGCATACCTATCGGCTAAAACGTACCCATCATCAATCGTCGCGGAACTTGCCACTCGTTTAGGACCAAACGAAGTCATGATTTTTTAAAATCTCTTCGGACCCTGGAATCCAAAACGTTTTTTAGGAATCGCGGCCTGCAGGGTTACGTGAGCTTTCTTAAAATAGGACCGAACATCTCTTGCTGTATAATCCATTTTTGATAGATTTTTTTGCGACAGTTTTGTGATTGGTCGACTCAGTTTGTAATTGGCTGATTCCAAAAGATAATGGATTTATTTTTACTACACCCAATATCTGGGTAGCTGGCTTATTGAATTCGACCAGAGAATTCCACCGGAGGTTTCAATTATCCTTTTTTCACTTGAGAAGTTTAATAATGAAAGGAGGGTAAGGGTTACCAACTATAGGAACAATTCGTGTAACTTGAATCGTGAATTCTGCCACTCGATCATTCGTACAAACTACGTACGTTCGACAGAGTTTGGTCAGACTCGAGGTGAGGCCGCGAGAAACTCGTACACCAGGATATTAGTTACCATGAGTCAACACGAATTCTTGATTGCGGAAATGAGGCTGTCGTTATCTTTCTCCCTCTTGACAAGCGGACGTCACCAGTTTCGTTGGTAACTGGAGACGAAACGTCGTTAAGACGAACCCGTTGAGAACTGTGAACCAGACCGGAGGGCTTCGCGCGTATAACCGAGCCCAGCCGGGGTCATCACGCTTGGACACTTTGCACTTTATTTCAATTGGCACAACGAATTTGCCACGACGCTGTAAAAAACTTCCGCTGATGCCGTTCATCGTGTGAAAAACGTTTGAGACAAATTTTGCATTTCCGAAGGGCTTCAATGAAAAGTCCCTCTGCTGTTCATTTTCAGTAATCCCAGGAGTCGAATTTAGGATTTCACTGTTGGATTCTAATGAAAATTTATTATTAATTGATTTTCGGCCCTTTTGTGATTGGGTTTTTATTCATTTTTATTTAATGGTGTTTTGGGTTTTTATTTATATTTGGGTTGCGATACGAACATTCTATAGATTTTTCGTAACGATTTATCATCTCTGCAAAGAGAAGAATAATTTGTAAATGAGATGATTGATAATAAAAATAATTTAATTAATTATTACGAAGGAAATGTCGATGAATTTCAATGATTTTAATTAATTAATTAATTCCTTTCTATCTATTTATTTTTATCAGTATCAAACGTGTTTTTATTTTTGTAAATTGAACGTGTACATTTGTGATAACAGTGCGTGGAAACGTGTGATAATTTTACAGCTTTAAGAAGCTACAAAAAACTGAATGATCGAAAAAAAAATATCATTAAAATTATTAATTATTGTTAAAAGTGTTCGCGAGGCCAGAATTTTTTTTTTAAGTGTGTGTGAGGAATAACTCATTATTGTTTAAAACTTTAACACAGACCAGAAGTCGCTTAGGAAAAAGTTCGAAAGTTACGTCTGTATTAAAAAAAAGCTACCTATGATGATTAAAAAAAAATGATAACGAAAATTCGTCAATTTATTGAGAAACTTGTCACTCAAAAAACATCACCTTTTTTTTTTACTGTTATACAGCCTGCGACGCGGACCGGGAGCTAACGTGCAGGATGCCAGTGGTTACTCGTCACTTCATCACGCTGCTCTCAATGGCCACAGGTATCTAAACGGATAATCTGGAAAACTTGATAAAGTTTCTATAAATTTGATAAATAAAAATAAATAAACTTTAACGTATTAACAATTTACCAAATTAATTAACAAATCAAGAAAGTGTTGACAGCACCAACATTTTTAATAATTTTAACAAACTTTTAATAAATTTGACATATTTGCAGTAATTTTAATGAATTTTTTTGGTAGACATTTTTATTATTGAAATCTTTATTTATTCCCTCAGGAGTTTTTTTTATCGAATTTCCATTTGTTCGTTTATTTTACAGAGACATTGTGAGGCTATTGCTGCAGTACGAAGCGTCGACGAACGTCGTCGACGCGAAAGGCTCGTCACCTCTTCATTTGGCAGCTTGGGCCGGGAACGCAGAAATCGTGAGATTGATATTAAGTCAGGGACCCTCAGTGCCAAACGTCAATCTCGCGGTGAGTAAAACTATTCGTCTTTTATATTTAAGGAGACCGCACGATTTTTATCTTCGAAAACAAAAAATGGATTTTGATTATTTATTCTTTAACAATACACACTAACATTGAAAACAAATATATAAAAATTTGATTTAAATATAATATTTCTTTAAATATGAATTCTAATCTTACCAAAACAAATATTAAATAACTGAATTAAAATTTCGAGAAAAACGTTAGGGCAGATTGCTTCGTTCGAGTCACCCACAGAAAATTAAAGAAAATATTTTTAATCGCTTCCTTCGCGTTCAAACGAGCATCAATGTTTTTTTCGTTTCTCTGTTTATCGTCGAAAATGGTTTTACAAATTTACGTAAAATACTTCCAATGAAAAGCAAACAAGAAAATCAGTTTTTTTTTTGAACTTTTATGTGATAATGAAATATTGTGTTTAGCCGATAAAAATGTACCGTTCGATAGCGGCGAAGCGAACGTCAATGTTATTGAATTCTCGCGACAGAGTCTGTAATATCGTCGTGTTTACTCGCGACAATATCGCGTTTGTAAATATAGACTCGTATATACACTTGTGAGAAACGTGTCACGTCTATCAATGATGTCATTCGCGTACTCGAATTCCGTATCCTCGCGGACCCATTATTCCAGACAAAAGACAACGAGACGGCGCTTCACTGCGCTGCCCAGTACGGACACACGGAAGTCGTCGCTCAATTGTTGCAGTACGGTTGCGATCCTAGTATTCGCAACAGCCGCGGTGAATCTGCCCTCGATCTTGCCGCACAATACGGAAGGTACGTGCGACGTCCACCGCGTTCTATGAAATAATCCTTGGGCTGGGGAAGGCGAGCTTTATTCATGACGCGTGCCACGTGTCCATGAAAATTCATTTTCCGGATAAACAATAATAAAAAAATACATTTTTCAACCCCGGAAGTCCATTTTAGTCCTGCGAAAGGTTGGAATTTGACAAAATGAATCATTATGTTCAAGGTCATGAACAAACTCAATGTTTTCAAATTTAATCGAATTGAAGTTAACGATGTATTGACCTTGACCTAGGTCATGACCTTGAACTCAAGGATTTCTAATTTAATCGAATTGAAGTTAATGATGTAGTGACCTTCACCTAGGTCAAGACCAGGAAGTCAATGATTTCTAATTTAATCGAATTGAAGTTAATGATGAATTGAACTTGACCTGAGTCATGACATTGAACCCAATTATTTTTTATTTAATCTAATTAAATGGTTAATTGATTATTTATTAATGATAAAATAAGGCTGAATGAATAACGTACTAATAATGAATCAATGATGTATTAAATATTGATTTAATAATTTGTTAATTAATTACATTTTATGATATCATTACAGGTGAAATAATCCTGAAATAATCCTGATAAAGATTAATATTGTGATATTTTATTTAATTACATTTAATAATTTCCCAAATTATAGTTTATTCACGATTTTTTATTTTAATACGAAATAAAGAAACGAGAAAATGATCAATTTTGGTGCATTCTAAAGCATAATTATTTTATCTCCGTAATATATCTTTTTTAATGTTTAACATTAAACAATTTTTACATTTTTAAATGAAACAATTTTTTTTTTATTATTGCTATTTTGAGAAAAACAGTTCCCCCATAATGACCTTCGCGTTGTTGCGACAATATTTGAAAATATCGCGTGAAATCTTCCAAGTATCGCCGGTTTTTGATCATTCGCAGACTGGAAACGGTGCAGCTATTGGTACGTACTCATCCGGAGCTCATCGAACCGCTGCGCAGTTCGTCCTCCTCTCTAATATTTCCGCACACGCCGCTCCATCTTGCCTCTCGCAATGGCCACAGGTAATGTTCTCGAAGATTGAAAAAATAATTGATCAACATAATTAATTATTAAAAAAGGTTGAACAATTCATACACTATCGAAACATGAAAACTGAGAAAATCATTAATTAATATAATTAAGAACATGTCATCAATCCATACACTATTCGAATGAAAAGAATTCACAAAATTCCATAAATTTATGAATTTACAAAACGTTTTTGAAAAACTGTTAGAATTTATACAGCATTTTTGGGAAATCGAGTTTTAAGGGGATAAAATTTGCTTGTATAAAAAATCTATCATCTTAAAGTTAAAACGATGAAAATTCGTATTTGGCTTTTCAGTTAAAAATTAAAAACGACCGAAATCCTATCCTTAAGGGGTAAACTGGATCGCAATTTTCCCCGAGAGATCCGTCGATTTTCAAAATGTTAAATTAAATAAATGATTTCAAGAAGAAACCACGAAAATGTGTTGCTCAACCAATCGGCCATAAATTTGTATGTATTTTTGGCTTTACAAAAGCATCGTTCCTTCAGAGGTTGAAAAGTGATGGAAACGCAAAATTTCGAGATCCATGAGGGTGAAGCCGTGAATAAAAGGTGATATATAATATTTATAGGGTGTCCAATTTCTTGAACACCAATGAAGGTGAAAACTTGCGTTTCCATTGGTACGTGTGTGCATCAATATCAGACGCATGATGATGAGAGGATGAACGGAGGGGGGTTATTCGTCGATGTACAGTTCCGCATAGCCGGGGACGATGACGACAACGACGTCGCGCGCATTCGCGCGAATTCCTGATCGGTCTCCTATTAGGAGAATCGCATTAGGGACGAGACGTTGGATCTCTCGTAGCCCAATATATTGGCTGTAAACGGGCGGGGGTGCCTGGAAAGCAAGCACGGAAGCTCTGCTCGGTCGACTCGAGTACTCACGGCACCAGTATAACCACGCTGTACGTGAGATCCAACCGTTCTTAGGGTGCAAACTACCGTGCGACGTTTCTATGGTAATGGGGTATGAACTTTCCGGGAATAACGGGCCTATCGATGGATACGAATGGTGGAAGATAGGCATATCCACAGTTGTTGTTTTTCATTTTTTCCAGTCGCTTTCATACTAGACATTAAACGCTAAGCGAGACCATTTCTTTTCTTGGTGACGGTGATAACGATGATCTTCACAGCTATTGTGAAAACAACGAAAGAGGTTCAGCTGGAAGTTGAAAAGATATGTACAGCTGGAATTTGGACAAGTATATCCAGCTGGAATTTGGACAAGTATATCCAGCTGGAATTTGGATATATATCAATAAACATTGGATTTGTTCGGGTTTGTTTGAGTTTACAGTGTTTGGGTTTGAGTAAACTACGTTCCAAGCAGGTAACCAGAATCCAAATCAATCCCAATAGGTAACTCTACCCAAGCCGTCTCAACGACGAATCGCCATCGACCCAAATAGCTAAAGTTCCGAACACTACGAAATTCCGGATGGTTCGACGAGTGGCAGTCGTGTCGCATACCTTCCCAATAGCCCGTATCCGTCATACGTGATTCACGGTGTTGAGTACGGCACTCTCACAGGGAAAAGATCGTTAGGCACTGCGTTGCGCATTGTTGTACAATGTGTACGCCGTATAATCCCTCCCGTTGAGCTTTTAAAATAATCTCTCGTGCCAATTTAAATCAGCAAATCGAAATCGTGCCGCGAAACTACACCGGTTACACACAGTAATCGGGTACGAGCGAGTTCCGCGAATTTGTCGGGGTATGAGAGTTTCGGATGTTGATGCAACGGGAAAATGGATGGATTCGGGTGAGAGAGATTTGGAGGGATGTAGGCTGCTCGGAGACCATGTTTTTACGTATTATGCTATGTATCCCATTTGCGCATGCGTGTACGCGTGTACGTGTGTTAAAGCATATATACATAAATATTTATTTGCGGGAACGAACGTGTGTGAGTTAGAAATGCAACGGTCCGATCCGTACCTAGTCTACCGTGCACACGTGTATGTCGTGTCTCTGCGTAAACACGAGCGATGGAGCCCCACACGGGCCGCCCGATCGCTTTCGACGTTGCCCATTCGATGGGGCTTCCGTTCCGTTGCAATAATCGTTTCAGCAACGCCTCGCTTATAATGCTGTGATCGGATCGTGATACACAGTCGGCTTGATGCCCACTGTAAGCGTTCCAGGCTTTTGCAATCCGGTGAAATCGGAAACGCTAACGCCGACCGTCATTCGGTCGAATTTCTCTTTCTCCGTAACGTCATTTTAATGCGACAAATTCTCACGAGCGACAAACACGCCGAAGAGAAACAACGGGCCTCCCGATCGACGGTTTATCCGAGTTCAGCACTGTGTTCGAATTGCCAAGCGACGATTGTTTTCAACGAGCCGACCACATTTCGGTTTACGCGGGGATTTGTAGTCGGTGGGCCGACGCGTCTCTTCCAATCTGCCATTCGGCCGATACCGAAGACTACAGTGAACGAAAAATCTCTTGAATCAACCTGCGAGACCGATACTGCCGATCAGTTTAGTACAGGGTTAAGCATACACGGGATTCAGATGTCGAAGTTTGTATCGTTGGATATCAAGGAAAATAATTTTCTTTGTGTCGTAAACATTACGTTTGGAGAAACGGAGCCGTCTTTATCAGCTTTTAGAATAGTTCGGTTGAATGGCGTAGTAATGTACAAAGGACAGAAGCTTCGTCTTCTACCGGTAGAAGACTGGAAATAGTTCGATTGCTACACCAAGACGAATCTTGCGGTCTCCTTGTCCGCAATAAATTTTCCATTTTTTGTTCAAACCAAGGATAGCAGCGTGCAAAGGATATACACGTTGTCTTTAACTAGCAGAAGACCAGGCATGGTTCAATGACTACACAAAGACAAATCGTCGTCGTCTCTTTACCCACAACCAACGTTAGTTGCGGTTTCCGGTCTTTGCACAACCTAGGCTATTTCTCAATGCGATAACAGTACGCGAAGGACAGGAACTTTGTCCCAGGATAGTAGAAAGCCAGAATTATTTCGATGACTCCATAAAATCTTGTGCTGTCTTTACCCACCGATAATCTTGGTTGCGGTTTTCGGTCGTCCAGCAGTCCGGGGTTTCTTCCCACGTTTCAATACGCACAAACGAGAAATCGTGTACGAGTCAGCGCGAAAGGATTTTCGATATTTGCAGTTTTGGCGTTGTGTGTTCAAATGTACGAAGGTACGTGTGCGGAGAGTGAACGGTAGAATTCTAGCGTTCGGTCGGTTCATTTATTCCGATAGGATCAGGGGTTGGAGGAAGCAGAGCGGTAGGAATAGGTAGGACCCGGTGGGGGAGAGTCGCCGTAGAGTTATAGCAACTATTGAGAGCCAGAGGCGACGGGGGTAATGTCAATTATCGGATTCAATATCGCTGCTCTTGGTAAGCCAGTACAAATACCCCTATGGTACGGTAACAACAACATAGGTGCATCGCGCGAATCCGATCCCGGGTTCAATCCTATCGCTGGATGGATGGCTGACGTTCTCCCGTGGCTTGATTCACTGCCGTTGGCATTATATTTCCTCCTCGTGATGTTCCCTCCACCTCTCTCTTGATATTCCTCCCCGGTTGATGTTCACTATCCGTCTCGCTCTCTTGATATTCCTCTCCAGTTCTGTATCGCGGTTCCTGGACCGTCCGCCATTACACAATACGCGTACAGGTCATCCATTTCGATGCCCGTTCATATAGACATCCGATACATCATCACTCTCTTTCAATATTTATTTATAAAGCGCCATTTGTGATCCTGACGGCCGGAATATTTTTCTCTCGTATCTCCCACGTGAAACCATAACCGATCCTCCCAAAAATCATTCTATCAATATCAAGCGAGCGCGAGGAATGAACGAATCGAACGACGAGAACTATCCTAGGCACGTATCCGTGATATCATCGATTTATCGATTTTTTGGAAAAATGACAATCATGAACGTTCGTGATCAATTATCGTGATCATTGCGATCGATGGGCATGCAGCGTTTGGATAAACGTTCGGACTCGATGTTTCCGTTGTTGGAACGCAATGATTCTTTCTTTTTATTTCTTTGTTTTATTCGCATGGAAAATCATATTTCGGGTATTTACATTGTGGATACCTAAATGGGAGTTCTTTCAGCTAAAATTAATAGTTTTGTGTACGTCTCGTTAGATCCGTCGGTATGAAATTTCAAAATATGATTTTATGTTTGAATAAACGTCTTAGAAAAGCTAGCTTGTTTTATAAGGACAAAAGCTCATTCATTGATGCGTGTATCACGTACAGAAGTCGTACATCAAAAGTTTGTATTTCTTCTTCACTTTGTGTTGGTCACTCACGTTCAAAGAGTTAAAAGTAGGTTACTTTTCTGAGGTATGAGAACTGCACTAACTTCAGGAACTTTTTTAAACGCAGAATAAAAACTTCCAGAAATAATCAATGGAAAGAAAATTATAATTTTTTATTTAACCAAAAAAAAATAGGTTTTTGAAAAAAAAAAAATTATTTCCGCTGCGTTTCAACGTCATCGAAGAAACTGGTGCAACGATGGTACCGATACTGACGTCATTGCACCTAAATTTCTAATTTTGAAAATTTCGATTTTAATTTGACGATACAACAGAGCCGTCGTCGAGGTACTATTGGCTTCCGGGGTCGACGTTAATACCCGCACTTCGGCCGGAACTGCGATGCACGAAGCTGCTCTTTGTGGAAAGATGGAGGTTGTACGTGCCCTTCTTGATCGCGGTGTCGATCTTGGGATTCGTGACTCGCGTCAGAATACGGTGCTCGATCTACTCAGCCAATTTCCACCTCACGTCACCCACGACATTACCGCCGTTATCAAAAGTAAGCTCGACGACAAAGAATTCTTGCGCCCCAATAATCTTCCAACAGATATTCGTCCGAATGAAACTTTCTATTTTCTTTCCTGCTGATGATAACTTTGGAAGAAACGGTTTCCTAAAATTGAACTCCGTACGATATCTCAGCCAGCTTTTAATGCTGGAAAGGCGTTGCAGTCTACTTTTTTTTTAAATGGGAAATATGTTTGTTTTTCATCAAAGAAAATATTTTTGTTTGACGAATTGATTTTCCTTTGCAGTTAGTGGAAAAATCCAAGTGAATAAGATAGAAGATTGGCGCAATAATGGAAATTTCATTGTTCACCAGTTCAGTGCTTAACCCCTTAACAGTCGACTGAAAATGTGATTTTCATGACGCGAAAGAAAAATTCTTGCATTTATTCTACAATTTCAGCACAGGGATTCTTTAGCCAATAGAGATCTTTGAAATTCTATCTGGTAGGGGATTTTCAAATTTCGAATCAGGGGATCTTAAATTAGAGAATTTGGGAACTCGGTTGATTTTGATGAAAATAAGGAGATTGTAAAGTTGGAATCTTATATGAAATACGATAGTTCAGAAAGAAATATCACGGTTGTAAAATGGTAAATGGAAGTTTGAAAAATAAATGGCTTTCAATGGTAGTTTGTATCTTTTGAGGTTAGATTTGACGTCGAGAAGTCTTTTTTTCATTATTTTTCTCATTTTCTTATCTGTCTCAAAATCTCTATCCAGAATTTTAGAAATATTTTTCTCCATGTGAATTGAACGGTCTCAGGAGCCATAAGATAATATTTCAAAATTTCATGATTGGGATTGAAAAAAAGGTGGCGCTGTAAAAAAATGGTTGGCAGAGTCGCAAAAATTTTGTTTATCGCGAAATCAAGAGGGACGATGAAAAAACGGTATTTTTTTCGAAATCTTAGAGTGGCGTTACACTTTAAACGAGGAGTAAGTAGGCAATTGAGAATGCACGAATGTTGAATCAGGACACAGATCCTCATCGGGGATCGAGAGCGACGCGGACAGCGAAAATCTTCCACCAATACCGGTTCAAGGTGGCGATTCCCTGGGCAGTCCGTACGAAAACGTACGGCCCGGTGACGACATGTCACCAACGGAAGGAACATCACCGACTCAATGGCAATTTTATCACAAACCGCGGGACGACGATCGTCGAGTTTCCGGGACGTCAGTGATGTCTCTGTGAGTACCATGTTGACATCCTTTTCACCTACCAAATTTCATTTCTCAAATAAATAATCCGTAAACTTTGAATTTTCGCAAGTAACCGTGTGCTTTCGGGGTTTGTCACACGATGTTAATACACGATGCACTGAAATCACATTTTGGAACGGTGTTGAATGCCTGAAGCACTGCCGGATTATCCATAAAGCAAAAATAGTAAATACTACAATCCCCATATCTGGAAATCCCTCGTATGGTCAGGGTATAAATCAGACCGTTTTTATATTCCCCTAAACGAATGGTAACAATCCAATGGCTCGTAACTCTGGAACAATCCAAAACCAGTTAAAACCATTTCAAATTTGAGTATCCGATTTAAAAAAGGAGTTAAACCTCTCGCGGCAGAAAATATCGTGAAAAGAACTTCAAATATTCTGATAGCTTATCATCGCGATTTTAGAAAAAAAGCTGCTCATATTTACAACTTGGAATGGAGAGTTCATCAATCTGTCCTTAGAAGATAAAACGTTCTTACTAGTTTTCAATGATCGTTAACTGCAGTGCAACGTTTTTTTTTTCTCGGAATTTGAGCATATAAAAATTAATAAAAACACAAAATGATCTAAATAACTCAATCTTGATTCAATTATGCAATCATTGAACGCGAATTACATCGGAGTAATGAAATAAACTTTTTTAGGCCAACTGAACGATTTAACACGTGGCGTGTGAGTGCTAGAGAGATAGCTGAAATTTTCAGAGTCTAATGCTCGGTTCGACCAAATAAAAGTAAATGTCTACGAACAAAAATTGGTTTGGAAAGTGATCGGAAATCCGTATATTCTCCACGTGTTCTTAGATACAGAAAACTTCGTTTCTGAAAATGTCGTTACGGTCTACGTTCCAAACCGAAGTACACCGAGCTGGGTGATAATATTTGCTACGTTCAGCGTGCTGGTTGAAACCGGCACTGGTCCGCAGTGCCTCAGAATCCATCACACGTGCACATAAACATCACCGTCCACGCACATCGTTAGTAATTCTTTCACCCCCTCCTGCTCTCGAAATTTGATGCGAGCAATGCGAAGTGATCTAATTAGGGTGGAGTTCTGATGAGCTAACTAAGTAAAGTGGGAATAGAACGTAGCTCGTGGGTTGCGGAAACAAAAAAAAAATGCCGGAATTAAAAAAAAGAAGAAAAAGCAAAAAAAAAAAGACAAAAACAAGACACATTCGTTCCGGACGAAACTGCGTACAATATTTCAAACTCCCGAGTACCGTGTATGCGCGCACCAACAAATATATCTTCATCGTACACACCCGGAAAGATTAATAAAAAGAAAGGAGTTGTATACGTACGTAAGTAGAAATACATAATCAGGGATATACCTTCATCTCCATTTTGCATCGTTCAAAACCCCCCTTTTCCTCCTCTGCTATTCCCTTCCAACCTGCCCAACGTTACGCCCACTGAGCACATACAGAGCAAAGAGAGAGGGAGAAAAAAAGGTACCCAACCAGCAAAAAGTAACTTCACAAAAAATCCCATTCGGGTTTCTCTTCTCCTTTTGAACTCGCGACTTTTTATTTCTCCGGTTCTCTCCGCCCCGTGGCCATCCCTCCTCCGCGTTTCTCATCCTCTTCCAACCGGCTCTCGTGTTTTTCCTGTGCGGTTTGAGTTCGCTCGCGAAGACCGGTGGATTTGTAATATTTTCCAGAAACACTCGATATACCGCCCCGAGGGGAGGATGCCATCCTCCGTCTCTCTCCCCCTTTGCCTCTTCCTCTTCCTATCTCACTCCCGTTTTTCCTGCATCTTCGTTCCACTCTTCCGCCATGTTTAATATGGAAGATGTAGGCAAACAAAAGAGTCGATGTAGTGCCGAGAGCTGAACGAACGAGGGCCGGAGTGCTCGGCTCTGGATGTACGAAAGTAGAGAACGTTCGGGGTATAGAAAAAGGCAGAGGACCTCCGTGGTTTCCGTGCTGCTGTTGATGCTTCTGTTCTATATATCGGCCTGGCGACGATGCCTTCTCTATACACGCTTCGGGTCCAGAAGAGTAGTCGAAGGTGGAAACAGACCGGCGTTGGAACATCGGAGAGAATGAGAGGACGATAAAGGTTGCGGAAGAGTTGCAAGGGCCTTGGCGCAGAACTCGCGATTTCTATTTCCACCGCCCCCTCTCTCTCTCTCTCTCTCTCTCTCTCTTTCTCTTTCACCCTCCGCATCCCTGTCCTTTTCGTGCAAACCCAGCGTATTAAGCACCGCTTGGGTTGGTTTAATTTTCCTGATGTAGGCAGTGGGAGTCCGATGGTTAGGCCGACCACTCGCTCTTCTTGCGCGCCTCGGGTCACCCTCTTGTTCATACGGAGCGTTCAGAGAGTGAGAGAAAACAAGAATCGCGAAACCCTGGCGGGTTTTCAACCAACCCCCATTGGTAGACCGACCAATGTGTAGCTTCGTGTACCACCGGCTACGTGATTTTGCTAACGCTGTTTTCTCTCCCGCTACCACCAGTCTCTTGCTCGCCAGCGTACCACGGATTTTACCACTATCAAACATCCTACTGAATTCATCCTACTTCTCTTGGCCCTCTTTTCATATATACGTATGTATGTGTATATATATATATATATATATATATATGTATACATCGATTCTCTCACCCTGCCAAGATGGCCACGCCATCACCATCGCCCGCTGCTGCACGTTTCTCATCCTGGAAGGCCATATACCTTCACATTTCTCCATTGGTATTAATGTTTGACATTGGCTGGTCCTGTTGCTCCAAACGCTCGCTCTCGACATGGTTTGTTCACCCTCCATGTTGAATCCATCGCGTTTAACAATGCAAATGTTGGCCGGCCTTTCAGCATAAAACTCATAACCTCCCTCCCGCCATCTGGGTTGTACGAAGCGATGAAGAACTCTGGCCCGGAAACGTACGAGGAAAATGACGAAACGTCGCGAAGGAACTTTTTCTTGTGATTCTTCCGGTTGATCCGGCGTTTTGCTCGAGCTGGGTTGGCTGATTGGTAAATCATCTTTGTTGGTGGAGAATGGACCCAGGAATATCGATTGGTAGTCAGTTCCGCTGTTCAACTGCAAAACTCGGTGTCCTGCGTTAGGCAGATATTCATTTTTGTTAGCTCCCTCTTGACAACGCTGATTGGACGTTTCAGCGAGGATGATTTGGAATACGATCTGCTAGACGGTACGAGCAGCAAGGGGCCACTACAGATGACCGATGAGTTCTCAGATCCGAGCTCACTCTTCGACAGCGTCTTCATGTCCATGTCAGACACACTCAACTCCATAAATACTCTCGAAAACTCCGATCAAACACCCGATGACAAGCCACTAAACATTACAAGCAACACTACACCGCTATCACCCAAAGACACACTACGGTAGGGATGTCCTTGCTGCGCTTCTTTCCATTCCAATGTGGTGTGAAGTATTTCGTATGAATTCTGTTACAAGCCTTTTCGCTTTATCGTATTTTTTTTTTTTGGTGAAAAGTGTCGATTGAGTTTCGGATGTCGTTTTCGTTTCAATTACTTTGTATTATTGTTTGATATTTGAAAAGCTGTGGTATACAATTTTTCAAAGATTTCCGGTGTTCTCCAATTTGAAACGCAAGATCGTCTTGCCACGAATTCGCTTTTTATGCTTTTTTATCGTCCTCGTAGTTTCCTTACAGAAAATGGTGGCTTAGCGAGATTTACACATAAGCTTGTATCGCGAATGGCGAGGCTTTTTTTTGTTTGATTCTGCCGTGCATCAGAGTGCCTGAATTTGGTACTTGGACCACGATTGTAGATTTGCCTGGAAAATCTTTTTTCAAAAATAAAATCGCCTTGTAAACGCTGTCAACTCAAAAGTAAAACGAGGAATCAATTTTTTTACTTTTTAGTGTACTTTTTCTATAGTCGTTTTTTTTAAAGTTTATTTTGTTTTTATATTTTGAGTGACTTTGGTGTTCATGTTTGTTTAGCAATGTTGGTTGATAAGCAAACATGGGTTTATATGCAACCTGGGCTGATAAGCAAACATGGGTTGATACGTAACCTGGGTTGATAAAGCTTCAGTTGATAAATAATCTCGGTTGGTAAGGCTTGGATTGATAAGCAACATAGATAGATACGCAAACATGGGTTGATGAGGCTTGGATTGATAAACAATTTGGATTTATCAAGTCTGGATTGATGAGCAATCGGGGTTAATAAGCAAACAATGTTAAACCTGCTAAAAACAATTCTCGTATAAGAAAGTTCCGTAGGATTAACAATCAGACTTTCCATGGAATATCTTCGGAACCCATCGTCATATTCTTCGTAAATTTGTATTCGATCATTCCGGAGTACGAACAAATTTAAAAAAATCGTCCAAATCGATCAACATTTGTCAAAGTTATATCTGAACATACAAAAACAACATGTACAGTCAATTCAGAACCTCCATCTTTAAAACCGAATTAACAAAGTCCAATCCCACGTTAATACGAAGGTTATCATAGTTTTGGTTTTTTTCTTCGCCGGCCATTCTCCCGTCACTTGCGAACAATGAGAAACTGGCTTCTCCTCGATAGGCTGCCGAACCGATGACGCACGGGAACCGCGTATGATTAAAAACCGGAAGTTTGTTGTTCAGGGGTTCCGACAGTGGGCTTTATCAGACGCCACCGGCGCCACGTGGTATTACCACAGAGGGTAGTTACGTCTCGGAAGATCTGTCCTTGACATTACCTCCGGGATACGTCGGAGGCAGGGAATCCGACCAATTGAGCGTCTCGTCCTCGTCGAGCGTTGGAGGACCGAGCCCGAGAGAAAGACGTTGTTTGCCCAACGATTCCGGTGCTTCCGGAATTTACTTGCCTATGGCGCCGCTCTCGAGTTCTCTGCACAGTCCCGCATCAAACAGCAAAGTTTCGGTAAGACCCCGACTCTCCTGTCAATTCCAACATCGATGTACAAAGTTCTCCGTCCATAGGATATTGGTATTGGCTACGTGCAGATTATTGTGTATACTTTCAAAAAAACATTTAGCAGAATGCGATCCAATGATTTTTTCGCTGCAGTGTCATTGTTAACGTTAGTCCAATTTCATCCAAGCCAATTCAAGCCACATCCAAATTGAAATTCAAATACGAGGGGAGAGTCAGGCCCGACAAAAAACTAAATCTGTGGCACATCCAATTCCTAATTCAAGCAAAATGCAAAACTAACTTAAATCTTAATCCAATCCTAATCTAAGTTTAACTCAGATCGGCTATCGATCCAAATCCAATCCAAGTCAAGATTCCAGCTAAATCAAAATCCACTCCAAATCCAACCTAAACTCACATTGAAGCTGCATTCAAATTCAAGGTAACTCAAAATTTAAGACGGATTCGAATCCAACTCAAATTAAAGCCAAATCCCATCCAACGCAAACCGAAATTTCGGTCAAATTCAAGTCAAACCTCAATCCGACAAAAACCTAAATTCAATCCAAATCCGAATTTAACGAAAATTCGAATTCAAGTTCAATCTCAATCATATACATATCCAATCAAAATCGAAATTCAAATAAAAGCCAAATTCGAATCGAAATCCGAATGCAATTCAAATCTGATCCTAGTCAATCAGCAAAACGAAAAGAAGCAATCAACCGTTGTCTTTTCAGCCAACGCCCCCGAAGAAACCGCCGAGGCGCAATTTGTCCGTTTCGCCGACGCATCTGCAGACCCAAATGTCCCTATCTGCCGACTGTACCCTAGGCCCAAGCAACTACGAGTACTTGTTTCTCGCTCGTAGCGGCGCCCGCAGTCACATTGATCTCGAGCAGTTGCAAACGCGTCGCGATCAGTTGCGTCACGTGACGCGAAGCGTCGATCAGTACGTTGACATGAAGTCGCGTCACAGCAGTGGCGGTGATAGGCGTGATCCTGACGTCGAGCCGGTCGCCATAACCTCAATGTACGGCGACAGGCCCATCAAACTTTTGAATCCACGAAGAAAATTGCGGCGCCATTGCGAGAGAGCTTACGAGAATTACGAGCTCGAAACTAGCGCCGGATGCGTTGACGAGTCGCCATGCAGCGAGAGCGGTGCCGGACCCAATGATCGAGTCTTCGTCTCCAATGCTTTTCTCACCCTCAAATCATCCCAGGAGAGCCTCTTGGAGGACCAAATACGCGAGTCCGGCGGCGATACCCAGGGATTCGAGGACCCTCGGGAGGCTACTGACAAAAGACTGAAACGCGTACAGATGACTCTTCCCACGAGCCCTACCCACTACGTTCAACCACCGACTCCCGATCATCCACCGCCTTCCGCTCTTCAAGCGGAAAAATCGATACACGACAGGATTCGACCCCTCAGCCAGGTAAGACTTTCAATATTTTTCTAATGATTTCTAATGGAGAGTTTATATTGGCTCTTCGTGAACCGAATATATCTTCTGGACGGGTAATCTTATATATATATATAATATCCTCTGGACATCAAATCGTTCTGTCTCTTTTTTCCGTTCGTTACATTTTTTTTCATCAAATCTTTTTTTCTATACAAATGTGGAGCTTCTCTTGTCTCTGTGATCAATTTCTCTGATAATCTCGTTCGTTTCGTAGAGCTTCCATGATTATTTCGATTTTCGACAGATTTTTGAACTGACGATCGATTAGTTCAGATACTTTTTACACTGTATTTATTTTCCTCGTTTCTCGCTTCTTTCAAAGTATTTTTGATGGTAAATCTGTTCGAGATATCAGCGTGGATCAAGCGAAATTGCCCCAGTCTTAAAATCCTTTTCGCAATGCTACCAAAAGCTTTTGCCAAAATTTCATTCGTAGGATTTTCGCAAATTTTTCCACACCAACGAAGTGAACACGATTTTTTGGGTATTCACGAAATTGTAATTCTTAGTAACGTAACCAACCGTTCAAAAAATTTAGATAATTGATGATGATTCGGTTTTCCCATTCAACCAACGAAAAGATGAAGATACGAAAGATTGCAACGCGAATTTAGTCGTTTAGCCGCAAAATCAAATTTCCTCTAAAATCTAACCTAATCGTGCTAGCTAAATGTTCGCCCGCGTAATATTGAGCATGGACAAAAGCGAGCTTCCAACATTGTGGCAAATCTCGTCTGTTGGCTCCAACTGAAGCTTTCTGGAAGTACAATCCAACTTGCGTTTCCTCGAAGGAGGTAAATGCCAACCCAAACAAGCTCACTCGAAGAAATTTACCTCAAATGGCGCAATGTACCATTATGGATTAAACGAAGCTTTGAATAGCATCGTGAGTTTCGTCACTCCGAAATGCTACTTTCATCAAAGGATTCCTTCAAATTACATGACGACCCAAAGAAACTCTTCAGAAAGCTCGATTGGAAACAATGACTATTCCGGTAATGCGCATGAGGATTGCGTTCCCTCAATGATCCAATGAACGACCTTTCACGATTCGACCAAACGGAAAACGTCCTGTTCATCAACTCCGAATGGAGCATTAGCTCTTCGTTATATGCCCAGTCCAAGTTAACCAACGTACAGTAGAATATTGATTATCCTAACACTATTACAATCTTTTTTATCACGTTTGTTTACTAGGTACAAAAATTGCAATAAATTATTTTTAACTAACTTCCCGATAAGCCAGATACTTGAAGCTTTAAACATAAATCAGAACTGGATGACAAACAAAAAAACAGCCGGACAAGATAAATGTAAATAAGAAAAAAGTAAAAAAAAGTGTATATAATTAATAATTGAATATGTAAACAGATATTATACATATTTAATTAATATAATGATTTCTCATCGTTTAATACAAACACTAAATACTTCATTGATATAAAATATATAATTCACAAAAACAATATTTAATAGTTCGCAACAGAGTTGAGACTGAAGAATCAAACGTGTAAAAGAGAGAGAAAAAGAATGAAAAACAATATGGATGGATAAATAAAATATAGTTTAGTTCAGTGAACAAATTAAAAAACCAATATTTTAATATTAAACAAAGTTTATAATTTCAATTTTTGATTAATCAAATTTTTAGTCCATTATTATAATGGACTAAAAATTGAAAATAATTTCTCGTGTTCACATACAGATTTATAAAAAACCCGCGTGCAGTTGGCCCGGAAAATTAGTGATTGTGAATTATGAGTAGTTTGGTGATTCGAACGAGGTCCAATCCTAATTACTTCGTACAATAAAGATATGCTACTGTTGTGAAAATTCCGGAGAAAGAAAGAAAATCTATCTCGACGTTCCTCAAGGTATGATGGGTCACGTAGAAAACGTGTATCCCGATGACGAGTGAGGTAGAAGGGGGTTGACCCGAAGAGGTTTCGTATGGAGGATAAGCGCCGAGAGAATCGCTCATTCGTGTACCTACCGAATTCTCGTATATGCCGTGTTACGTTTAATATACAAGCTTCCGTGTTTGATCTGTGATGCGATTTACAAGAAGACTCGTCACGTCCGTATCCTCCCCTTTGCTCGTCTACTCTCTCTCTCTCTCTCTCTTCCTCTCGTTCTCTCTTCACCGTCGTCGACGAGAAGGCTTGCACAGGGTCGAAGGCATAGCCGTTTGCAGCATCATTCTGTGATCGCTCTTCTGTAAGATTGACTGCTTTCTGCAGGCTTCACTGCAGATTCGTCTCTCGTGGCACACAGTTCCATTTACGAGGACTCTCTCTCTCTCTCTCTCTTTCTCCCTCGATCTCTCTTCAGGATATCCATAACACAGCAGAACTTCACAATCAGTGTCTCTGTCTGTCGCTTTCGGTGGCGTACGTGGGTGTCCTTCTCGTTGAACGTCGAAATGACGGAGCATGCTTTCCTCACCAGAGGAGAAATATTCGTCTTCGCGTATGGGCTCTTTAACATGTGATACAAGGAGAGAACACCTTATCGCACACGTACGTAGTCACATCCGTATCTATACAAGAAGAGCCAGGCTCTCACACGTCTCTTTCTCCTTCAGACCTCTTCTACTCTACATCCGAACTCTCGGCTGAAGCACGCTTCACGAAATATCGTACAGTGAATATAACGCGGAGGAGGACGCGTATTGCGAAAGGCATGTCGCTTCTCGGCCCTCCTCTCCGTTTCTCTCTCTCTCGCTCTCTCTCTGTCTCTCTGATCGTATATAGGAATCTTTCGCCTTCGGGGTACACACGAGTAGTGCGGTACCAAAAACCATTTGCTTCCAACCCCCTTTTTCCTCCTTCTCCTTCTCTTTAAGATCCCATTCCAGCCTCTCTTTCTGCTCCGACGGAAGGCACGGAGGCATGCGGTGGAGCAAAGACTCTCGGTACCCCAACTACCATCCATCGCTGGTGGTGTGTACTACACTTTATGGGTCCCTCACGGCGTGGAAAGATCATCGATGTGTTTGCGCATCCCTTCTTCCCTCCGGCTTCCTTCTTGTCGCTTCCTCTCCCTCTATACTTCGTTCGGAGCTTTTACCTATATCTCCTGGCGTGTCTGAAACTTGGAATCTTCCGAGCCGATGAGTCTGAGCACACGCGGGGAAAGCTCCACCCTCTCTCTCTCTCTCTCTCTCTCTTTCTCTCTTTCTATCTTCACTTTTAATACAGGGTTCGATGAGATTTCTCAGATGCGATCCTCATCCTTACGCCAATACGTTTCTTTCGAGATTGCTTCAGCATGTACGCGATATTGACGATCCCATTCCTCTCTCTTCGTTCCGGACATTTTCGCATGTCCCTTACAGCAGCTTTCCTCGATGGCCGATATCCGTTCGTATGTCGAGTCGTGAGAACTAGGATCTGTCCGTTCGGGAATTACGTATGAGCGATGCCGCGAATCTCGATTTGGCAGTTATTCTTAGGGAATACCGAATTTTTAACGTTTTATTTGATTTTCCAATCAGCAGAGTTTCTCGCTGATCTTCGAAACCTCGAAACCTTCGATGCAAACTTTGAAAAATCCGAGCACAGCGATCGCACGAGATTTGCATTTCGTCAAAATTCAACGATGGAGTTTTTTTTAATGCTCACTTCCGGACAAGCTAGAGACTTTGAGCATAGCTCACAACTGGATGTTTAAAAAATCAAACAAACAAGATAAATATAAATCAAAAATATAAACAGATATATAATAATATAAATTATGTAATATGGGAATGGATATATCCGTATATATTTTATTAATACTAGAAGAATATAAATCTACCTATCGCACGATCCGTTCGTTTGGATTATGGAGATTTCGAACCTTCTACTAAACAGTCCTGAAAGAGTTCTCAGGGATGTTCGTAAAAGAAGAGAAAGTGGAAAGAGCGGAATTTCGGTGAGAACTCTTTCGTTTCCATTACGATAGTGGGACCTCTTGGGGTTTTATTCCAAACTGAAGTGCTCTTTATTGCGGTATACTTTTTTGCGATTCTAATGGTGAACGGAGTTACGGATCATTCCATACGGGTGACTTTTTTAACGAAAGAAAATCGTCGCTTTTGTCGGAACTTAACGAATGTACACAGGTCGTTTGGGTTACACACGTTGAGCGAAAAATGTGCAAGACTAGGGGTAGCACTGATACGAAAGAACTTGACAAGTGCGTGGAGAAGTTACAAGAGCTTTATCTTGGCATCTTTCTAGCAGGATGACTTTTCCCTCCATCTCTTCGTTTCTCTTCGTTTCTCGATTTCTCTCTTTCTCTCTCTCTCTCTCTCTCTCTCTCTCTTTGCCAGTTCGTCTCTCGTTTTCTCTGCGGCGGTTCTCGCGAGGCCCGTCAACTTAACACGCGCTCAACGGACCGGCAAAACGCAAGACGCCCGACACCCTTTGAATAATGAAGCCCTTGGCTTCTCTATCTATGCCTGTCTGAATTCGCTTTCGCATCAGCGTCTTCCACGACGAGGATGTCTGGTGGTCCAGGTGGCAAGATACCTTGGCTTCATCCTTCGTTCTCCTTCCACCATTATCTTTCGCGTTTCCGCCACGCGTCTTCTACTCGCCTGGAAACTCATGAACCTTCTGTGAAACTAACCTCGCGAGAAAAAAAAAACGTAACCGCATCGTGGCTGGATGTGATCGACGGAAGTGTGCCGACGTTGAGGGAAAAGCTGTAGAAACTAGCTCGAAACGGTCCGTCGAATTTGGGCCAAGAAAAAATCGATAATTCTTCGTTTATGTATCGAAAACTACCGAACGGTTGATCGGTGAGCGTTGAAATGTTTTTTTTTTTTTTTGGTAATTAAAACTTCATTTTTCTATATTCTAAAAAAGATTTCTCGATTATACAAAAATTTTTGGTACTTTTCGATCAAACCATCTTTTGGGCCATTTCGAGTCTCCTCTTTTCCGCGGTTTTCGTGCGATTACAAAAAAAGGGTATCCAATATTTTTAATCGTCGTAATGTATGGTAATAGAGAAATTTCGGCAAAATTCGACGCGGAAATTGATGCATCAAGCGAAGCCCCGCGACGCGTAATGATAGACCGGAAAAGCGAGGTTGGCCAATAAAGAGAGGGAAAGAGAAGAAAATAAACGTAAAAAGCTCGAACCTCGCTCACGCTCGGTCGCCCCTGCGTCATCAAACAGAATCCATATTTGCACGACGTTACCGTTTCATAATAATTTTTGCGTTCTACCACGAGGAATTCCATTTCAATAAATTTGCATCTGGAATCGCAATTTCATTTGCCCACCGATATGTTTTACGCGCGTGCACGTGTGTGGTGCAATTTTTGTTCTTTTTTTTTTGTAGACCGAGCGGTGCATTTTTTTCTCCGCCACAAACGTTCCGAATAACTCTGACTCCCATAAATACATCAAAATGTCGCCTGCGGCGGTTTGCCGAAATTGACGGTTTTTTCATTCGTTCTCCCCATCCCTATCGCCATGCGTTTACATCGAAAACCAATGCTGCATAAAAAAAAAAAAACGAGTGTATTTAAAGTTGGCTGACTCCACGTTCCGTGATTGTGAATTAAAAAACAAAATTTCTGATGATCGTTCGCCCTTGTTTCTATCAAGCCTATTTTCCATGAGCGTAAAGCTCGGTCCTGCACAACGAAATTTTTCGTCGATTTCGCTTTTTCATTTATTATACGATAACGTATTTTGCCGTTTCTACAAATACTAAAAATTGCATGATTCTCGTGACTCGATTTACCCCTCATCCACCTGTCACCGTTTTTTTTAAATTGATATTAAGCAGTAAGAATCCAACTGGCATTTGACAATGAAATATAGTTTAAGGTATTACTGGATGGATATTGGAAAATCGCCAAAAGTATTCAAAATCTACGGAATGTCAGTTTTTAATAATATTTTTTAATAATAAACCCAAACAAATTATTAGCAAATTTATCACTAAACAATTTTGTAGTTGCAAACATATGAATGTAACGCGATCACTTATGGGAAAACAGCTTATGCAGACGTTAATTATTGCATTTCATAAATTGACTGTAAAAACGCAGTAATTTTGTAAAATTCATGAACTAATTTCTAACTGAATAACAATTTTTATTTCATTTAGAAATTCAACATTTCTGACATTTTAATTAATTAATTAAATAATAAATTGTAGTTAATTATTTAAATAATAAATTTACATTTATCTTCAAATTAGTTATTTATAAGGCTAAAAATGAGCGTCGTGATCTAAACCCATAAATCCACGTTTACCCATGTTGATTAACTTTTTCCCAACGATCAATTCAGTAATACCCAAAAAAAAAAAAAAATTTCCCCCATTTTCTCCATTTTTAACAATTGATTTTGTACAATCGTCGAACGACGAAAAATCTCTTTCGATCCATACGTCCATGAGATTTTGCCGCTTATGCCCGGCAGGTTTACAAGAGACGCTCTCGCGACATGGAGACCGAAACGGAAGAGGAACTCCTGCAGTTTCCACCGGGTGGATCTCTCGACGCTTCGAGCGGCTCCCTGTCCAGCGTATCGCTCTCCGACAAAAGCATGTCCACCGACAACGTCGAGGAGTACTTCGGCGACGTGCCGTTCGCAGGTAAACAGCAACGTACGCTTGGCTGCACCGCATGACGCTTTCTGCCCTCGTGTACATGCATCCTCGTTGTTTTTCGTTTTTATCGTCGGCGATTCGCCTGAGATTTCATTGTCGCAGCTATGAATCGTTGTTTTCGTTTTTTCGTCAAAAAAAAAAAAAAAAAAAAGAACAACTAGTTTATATGATTTTTTTCATTTCTTTTCATTTCAAACACCCCTTGCATTACGAATTAATTACTGAAACTAACTCGTATAAATTTTCGTTCACATTGCATTTTTACTCCTCAAAATAATTTCGAATTTATGAAAATAAATCGAAAGTAATCGAAGCTACTTCGCAGCGAAAATATAAATAAATGAACTCGCGTTTAATAAATTCACAAAATTAACGCATGAATAATTGAATTAATAAATTCAATTATTCATTGTTTGCAAAACGATTAATAAATTCACAAAGAAATGCAAAAAATTGAGTGACCTTCAAATTTGTTCACGCGATGAATTCACTTTTATATTTTTCACTATTCAAATTCGTTCGTCAGAATTTTTGTATTTTTTAAAAATTATTTAATTTTTTTATTTTTTCAATTTTGTATCTTTCACCGTTTTAACGTTATCACTTTCGATAAGCGTGTTAAGTTATCAAGAATGCTGTCAAATCGTAATTTTTCGATTGATAAATCGAAATTTCGGATTGCGAAAAAGCATCGATCTTCCTAGAAATATCACAGCAAAAGAGAGAGAGAGAGAGAGCTGTGGGACAGTATTTACGATATGTGACGTATCACTCCGCAAAAAAAAAAACATTTTATCGTCATCTTTCATTTAAATGTGATTTTTTATGTCAATCCTACTCACGTGTCATTCGTGTGCTTGATAATGATATCCGTCTGTGTGCAAATCCTCACAAAGCTCTCACTATTCTCTAATCTGTTAGTTGTTCGGAGCCACCGTTTAGCCATCACGGTTCGTCCCTATTGTACGATCCAACCGATTGAAATTGTTCTCTATGCTTTTATCGACGTTATCACCGTCCTTTATTCACGATCCATTCAGTACAATTCGTAATGTAATTACTTCAATTTTTGTTTAATTATTTTTTATCATGCATTTATTCCTCGCCTCGTTGAGTCTACGTCCTGTAATATAAATTACATGTGAATACCTACACACGCGCACAAAATACTCACGCGTGTATACGTGTGAATAGAAGATAGAAAGAGAGAGAGAGAGAGGGAGAGAGAGAGAAAAATTAATTGGTAATTAGCAAAACAAATGATTCCATGAAATCGTTAAAATAATTCGTACTAAAACGAGATAACGAAAAAGAAAAACTTGCATGAAAAAATTTCAAATTCGTTATTACTGTAGAATATCGTAATTACTGGCTGTTTCGAGTTTCGTTTTCGAAACGGTTCCTCGTCGATTTTCGACTCAGGACAGTCCTCGAATTGGCCTTTCCGGAAATATAAATCCAAATACGATTTTCAAACCACTGACGTTCTCGTAATATCAAGTTCGAGTTCAATAGGCTACGATTGGACCTCGAGTGTCTTCGAACTCAATATTTCTCCCCTCGTATATGTATACGTAATCTACAAGACTTCGTAATAATGAAAGGCATACGTATTTAATCCACTCGGAGCGTATATATATTCTCCCGCACAAATACTCATCCAATCACGTTTAGCTAACGCTACGCGCAATCCAATATCTCGGGAATATATTCCCTTTTATTCGATATATCAATATTCGATGTCGTTTGTCGTTCAGCGCCAAAAAGCAAAAAAAAAATAATAATAATAAAAGCACTCAATTTAATCTCTCTATAGCAAAAAGAAATATTTCCTTCTTTCGGACTATTATCATCTTTTTTTACCTCCATTGGAAAGAGTATAGAAAAGAGGTAAAGGATCAAAAAAAGCAAGTAGGAAGAAAATTATCGTTGTGTAAAAACGAATATTATATATTATAATCTATTCGAGCTTTTGACTGTTCAAACTGCTACGCATCGATATCGATATCGTTATCGGAGTATTACAATTGTTATTATTATGATTATTATTCTTATTATTATTATCATCATTATTATCATTATAATTATTATTACTGTTACTTTTATTGATATTATAATGCGTATATATATACACACACACATATATGTATAAATATATTTATAAATATCGATAATCAGTATCACGCACAAAACGTGTCTTTTGGATTTTGTTTTTGTGACTGTGCTTTTTTTTTAATTAACGAGTACAAAATTCTTGTGATAAATTTATCGATGTGGGATTCGGAGATTAAAGATCAAGAGGAAAAAAAAAGTGTACTCGCATGCGTGTAAATAAGCGGTTCGTTGGGATGGAAAGACGTCAATCGGCTGAGTTACGCTTATTGTGTCGCCATACTGTGGGGGAACTTTAGTGGCGTGAGAACACGTTTTTTTTTTTTATTACGATCTCCCACCCTCTCGGGCTTTGAATGTGCACACACTCTCGTAATACGTACATGCAAATGATATATTATATAATATTATATATATATATATTTGTTTGTATTTATGTTGAAGTGTGTACGCACACGAATAAAACGTAAGAGAAAAAAGTGAGAAAATACTGTTAGGAATATATCTATATTTATCGTAGATATTAAGGGATTATATAGTGCATTATACAAAACTCGTTGATTTGCCAATAAACATTGTGCTATTATGTATGTGAACGTCTTTATTTATTTTATGCTTTTTTACGATGGCCCTGCGTGTGAGAAATGTAATCGTTGAATGCGTGGGCGAGTGCCTTATGCCGGGCGTATGCAGTGTGGCAAGCCTAGATCTCACACGTCATTGAGGGCTCAGGCTACTATGGGGATTCGAAATCATGATTTTTCGGAATTTTTTAAGGATTAAGAGAATTTGAAAAATCGTTCAGCGTTGGTTTTTTTGGTATGTGTGGACTGAGTCGCGTATTAGGTTTTTTTTTAAAGATTTGAATAAATGTTGATAAAATTGTTAAGAATCACGGAGGAAATCAATGGTACTTCCATGCTCTTGAGTTTCGTCAGCCGTCGATTTGAAACAGAAAAAATGATTTTTTTTCTTAAAATAAATAATATTGGTTAATATCGAGATTTTTTTGTTTAAGTGGTACAACGAGCAAGCAATATCGATTTTGTACGATTTTCGAAGGGAAATTAAATTAATTAATTGCAAAAAAATGTCGAGTAACTTTTAAACGTTTCAAAAAGAAAAGCTAAACAACCATTGCACTGAACGAGTACTCCAAACTTCAAGGAATGCGGTTTATCAGGTATTGCGAAATAGAGCATATAGTTTCGAAATATTTAGTTCCATCATGATCGTAAGTTCACCTTAAATCTACGATTTCTACCTCGTTGGATATTTTCAATTCGAGTTGCTTAAATCGACGAACGATTTTTCAATTTTTTCGCAGTAGCCTAACCCCTTAACATTTTCACAGGAACGTTCATTGTCAATCTTCGTTATTTTATTTTTTATGTTTTTTTTTTTTCATGTGTTTTGCACGTCATGCCAATGGATCGTGATTTGTTTATGTTTTTTTTTCTGTTTTAATCCTCTCATACCACCTTCACTTCTGACAGCATCGTTCATATTTTTGCATATACATTTCGTTGAGCGCGATAATTCTAGTAACAGTAAATACGATAGCGACGAAACGCCATCAGAGCACGAGACAAACGTCGTCATTGCGGATCCACGTATTTTATATATTAAGTGTAGTAAAAAGAAATCCAATAATTTCTTGAGTCACCCAATTTCAAACTGAGTCAACCAATCACAAAACTATCGCAAAAGCTTTTTTGGTAGGAAATCTCATCTTTCTAACGCCATCTCGTGTAACGCGATCGGACTTATACAACTCGGGATACATATAACGAAAGCCATCTATTGGAAAAATAATTTATTTATTTTTACTACACCTAATAAATCCTCGAGGATGTGTGTCGAATGTAATATTGCCGACGAGGGCACAGGGAAACTGAGCAAAACCGCGGCCGGAGTTTCGCTGCATTTTAGGTACTTTGACTACCGGAAACTCAGCGTAACTAGCGTCTCGGTAAGAGAGTCCGAACAGTCGCCCCTTCCAGTTTTGATCCAACCAACACTGTCCATTTTCGGTCAGTTGAAAACTTTTTGCTACCGTTTTTTTTTTTTTTTTGGCTTTGGATCTCTCGAACTATCGCTATCCGACACGCATCCTCGAATTAATGAAAAGTGGAACAAGCGTACCTTCGACAACGAACAATCGTTGCGAGTGATAACTTGTGGAAAAAAAGGGACACGAAACAGGTGAGAAGCAAATTCGTCGACGCGGCTGATCAAGAATCAAATAAGGTAAGACGAAATTGATGGCATCGAGGTTCACCGTACAAAAGTTTTATCACTTGGTAGTCACTATTATTTGACCAGGTTCGTTATTGCAATTCATTATTATTTATAACCTATATTCCCTTTGGTTATTAACCATAATAATAATAACCCTATCTATTATTATTATATTTTATGTTGTTTATTAACATTATTTCTCGAGTACCAACGAGAGAATTTTACGGTTTTTAAGGGTTAGGGCTCGAGTCGAATCCATTCCAGTCAGTTTCTGTCCATATTTCATCAACCTAACCTAACTTTCGCTGCGGTAAAGGACTTTTCATGCGGAAGCTGTTACGAGTGCGAGATATATAAATTTTTGAATCAAGATTTCTCAGAGATTAATTATGGTATACGTAAAATAAAATTGTCACGCTCTGCGTCTATGAATTCTACAAGATTTGATGCTCGGCTCTTATCACAACATTTAAATCGTCTATGAGAAAAGTGGGTTTGAAAACTTATGAGGTTATGTCGATTCTGTGCATGCCCTTAAACATCTACGGTTTTTACTTTGATTATCAGTTCGCGATTTTATTTTTTACTTCAAAAATTGTATTTTTACTTTATTTACTTTCGCGACCATACCATTTTTTTCGAAAGTTGAAGTACCCGAAAAATGTCCCCTCGCGTTTTCGAATAGTCGGAAAGAGAAGCCGGAATAACGAATTTGCGAAATAACGCGCATCAGTGAGTACACTCATCGCAATTATATGAAGCGCAAGTGTCTAACCAATCGAAGCCATTACTACAGATGAGGAACGGTGACGTATGGAAAAAAAAGATCCCCCTTCTTCGACACGATGGCTAACAAGTGTTGAACAATTAAATTCGCAATTTTAATTGGTAACGAGATTTTAACGTCCGAATATCAGCCACCTCGGCAATCAATCCAATTAGGTGATCAACAATTCACGAATTGGGAACGATACGATAAAAAAAAAAACATTCACAATGGATTGGCTGAATCGATTGTTTGTTTTTCGTGTTTCCGTCGATGCGAAATGACGAAACGTAGCCGCGCTGACGGATACGAATAATCGTTTGCTCAACGATGAGCCTCGCAGTGGACTTTCCTCGTGAACGAGAAAAATATGCACACGGTCGTTCCTCCGAAGATTCGTAAGTGGAGCAAGGTGAGAGCGCTTCGAACGGAGACACGTATCTCTTTTCAGCCTTTCATTGTTTCCTCTCTTGGGACTATACAAATTAGGAAAAATCAAGCTCCGTGACCAAATATCCATACACGTCTGATTGTTAGTACACGTAATTAAAATCATTAGTGGAATTCAACATAGAATTAACAAACACTTGTGAGGTTGCCGGAATTATTCTCATTGTTGTTGTCAGTGTAGAAAAGAAAATTCAAACTGTGAAAATGTTAATGATCGTTCGAGTAGCCACCAGAAATATTCTTCATTGATGATGACTCAATGTGCAGAATTGTGAAGGAAATTGAACTCCTATTTGCCGGAACAAAATTTATTGGATCAGGCTACTTTGCAATTTTACTATGAATTCGAATTACGCTGAACATTGCATCAATGCTAAAAATTGCAAACTTAAATTCACTTAAACATTGAAACCCATATAAATTGGTATTTTTCTAGAAATTGCGGTTTCACTGAAAATTCGAATTTTTATGAACATTTGAATTTTAATGAAAATTTGAAATTCATTAGAAATTTAAAAATGTTCACAACGTTTATCAACCATTAGGTATGTTATGATAGTAAATAAATACACGTAGAATTTACCGTACCCTTTTTAAAGATTTTACAGTTTTCTGAATTAGTCCCTACGGAATTCTGAAAGTATTGTTCCGTTCCCGGAAATACGATAAAAATCTTGCCTGACAATCTCATTTTCACGTTCGTTGGAGCCTTTCGAGCCGTGCAAATGTTGAAGAAACGTTTCGTCATGGAAGAGGCATACCCTCGTCTATAAGTTTATCGGTACGGGGTCCGAGAAGAAAACGACACAAGTAAGAGGTTATTTGCTGATAAGATAATTCCTGTCCGAAGCACACGTACGTATCCTCTTTCCGTCTTAGATAGTATGCGACGAGATTGTCTCGTGGTACGACGAGTGCGGTTAAAGTAACAAGAGTTGGTAAGAGAATGCACCACCACTACAGTGGTCATTTTTCCGTTCCATTTGGAAATCCCCAAAAAACTAATATTTTGCATAAATCGTTTTATCGTATACCCGTCTTTATCGCTGGCTGAGGATAATGCTTGGTGATAAGTGGTGATAAAAATAATAAAAAGGAAGACTAAAAATAAACTCCGTTGCATTCGAGCCGGGATCGTCTTATCAATGATCGAGGTAAATTTCTTGCGATGTTCTGACGAGCTCTGCAGATCCGGAAGTTTATGCAGGCCATCGGTAGAGTGCCCCGAATTAGTCATGATATTTGGAACAAGCGTCGATACTTAAATAAAAAATAATCAAATTTCCTAAACTTCGTTGACACTGAAATCCTGATATGAAACAGCTGAGCTAAAACTTCATTCGTAAATAATATCTGAACTGACGTGGGTGACATATTTGGTTATCTATTATCTCAGAATAATTATTAATGACCGTTATCAAAATAAAAAAGATTAAATTAGTAGAAAAATATATTATTAATTGGTATTATTTATATTACATTAATTAAGAATATATTATTTAATATTTTATCATAAAAAAAATAATTTTGCTACTAAAATAGAGACAAATAATATTAACTATATTAATTAGCTATTAATCCGTTACCCTAAAAGTGTTGTTTGGGTAAACCAGCAATTCGATAAAACCCAAATAAACCCAAACAAAAATTGTATTGGCCTAACTAAAAATCCAAACAAGAATATCAATTTCCATAATTCCATTCTTTTATTTCTTAGCGTGACTCAAAGAATAATTGTTGATTCACGTTCCGGAAAATCAGTGGCAAAGTTTGATCTTGAAGAGGCGCATCCTCAAGCGAATTCCACGGGGGGGCGACACTGAACATTTTTTTATTCATTGAATGCTTAATAAACGAATTCCCATACACTCGGGTTTACTCCTCGTTGGAAGCGAGGAAGCGCAAAAGCAGCGTGAGTGACTCGGTAAGAATCGCCTGGCTCGTTTGGTGGATGCGACTTCTCGCCGCAAACTACTGGTCGCTCGTTAGCTTTTGTCAGGAAGCACGGAGTCGTAAAGCGATTTGCGAGAAACAAGCCATCGCGCGGGCCCGTGTGTGTGTGTGTGTTGGTGCGTCGCCTCAGCCTCTTTCTGCCACTCGACTAATGACTCGGTCGATATCGCGTGCCCACAAAACTCACGCACTAATTACTCGTGCTCGCGGCGTAATTACAAAATAACGCGAATCGTCCATTCGGATTCAACGGGGCGCGAGCATCGCCAGAAGCTGGGCAAGATCCACGGTAATGCATCAGCAGACGTGACATGAATATTTGACGTGTCTCGATATCACTGAAGAAAATTGGTCGATCGTCTTGACTCGAAAAATCGCATTATTTAAGTCTTTTATTTTTTTAAAGATATATTAACGTATTAATGTATTATTTCGTCTTCAATGTTACTTGGGAAATTATTGGCTGAACGGCGTAGGCTATCGATTAAAGTGGGAAAGTCGAAAAATAAGATTTTCCATCAAATTATAAACAAAAATTATTTTATTCTTTCAATTGAGGGGCTAAACGTGATAAGATCGTGATAAAGCATTATTATTTTTAGTTGACTAGTGATAAAAGTAATTACGTGATAAAAGTAATATAAACATGGTTGGTTATGTTTACCTAGTGATAAAAGTGAGAAAGTGATAAAAACTTTATTAGTTTTGTTGTGAAATGTTTGTATTTTTGGAACGAAAGATAAGTAATTATTTTTCCAAGTGGCAAATATTATTTCGGCTGATTTAGATTAAGAAAATTGGTAAACCGTTTTCACGCCTTTATTATTGTAAACAACAGGACGTTGTGGTCCTGGCGTTTCGAAAAGTAATTCTATACTGTAATCATTAAAAGTTAGCATGCATTCATTATTGTTAGTCTCATAATTTTCTCAGGGCAAATGAAATTCCCGGTCAAAAAACCAAAAAAGGCAGACAAAAATTGAATCCGATAAACGAGCCTGAAAAATATGAAAAATAAATTGCAGCAGCGTGGACAATACAAAAAATACAAAAACTCAAGGATTCAAGTTGTACCTTCGAAAAAAATGGTGAAAATTTGAGTTCCAAAAATGTTAAGCTTGGTTCTGAAAAAAACAGATTTTCGAGAGTTCGAACATCCAAAAATGAGGTTTGGCGCAGTCAAAAAAAAAAACTGCAGCATTAACATCGAGTCTTTATGCTTCAGCACTCGTTGACTCCTAAAACTGGAAATTTATTCAGCACGAATAAGCCGAGAAAATGCGAGGCATTTGAGGGGCCGTAAGGTTCAAAGGATTCAAGACTGGAATTAAATTAATTGAACGCTAATTGATATCGCTCCGGGAGAAAGAAGGGCCCTCTGGAAAACGTCGCGGGCTCCGAGCGAAACTGCTTGAGGCGTTGACGTGTCCAAGTGGCGGTCGTCACTCTCCGCTTTTCTCCTCGTTTATCCCGCTCGCTGCACCGAGCTATAATTATTACTCCTGGCTGACAATGTCTCGCTGCATAGGACATTGCCAACGGAAAACTCACTTTCAATCATCCTATTCTCCCGCCAACATCATATTGTTCTTATTTAATGAGCATAACGGTCGTTACCGATTCGTGCTTTTCGGCAAGAGAAACTCACTCGATCGGTCGACCGTAAAAATAATGCTCGTCCGAGTGTTACCGGTGTTTTATTTAAAGGGGGTCGAGCCGTTGAAGAATATTTATCCTTTTTTAGTGAGTAAAATTAATCATGAATTTTATAAACGAATAATTCCATATTGACCTCAATTAAATTTATAGTAAATAATTTATTGGGGAGAAAATGGATTTTCAATTACTTTAGTAGTTCTAAAATCATTCGTTCATCATTATTCTATCAAACCTATAATGTCTTACATTTTTAAGAATTGTGACGTTTTACTTATATCACTTTCTAGTTAAGACTATTGATCAGTTGATAACAACTGGAGACATTGATGACGCGGAAAATCGTGGAAAAAAAGATCCTGATCTGAACGATTCAATTTATATTGGAAAGTTGGTAATAAATCGATAATAAAATAAAATCTTCTGACGATAAGATTCCAACTCAGTTCCCGATTATATGGATTAAAAAATATTATATTTTACAATATTATTATTTTTCTATTATGACATTGCATTTCAACGTAGCATTGGACGGTGGGCGAAACGAGAATTATCATTAATGCCTTGATGTATCCTGGATCTTATCGAGCTCCTATCGATTTTGGCGTTATCAGATGACCATGGAGTATTTCAGCTGATTACAGATGTTATCGAGACCTTCACTTTATCACTTTCTGAAGAAAAAACTAAAGCTCATAATATATTCGTATGAAATTCTTTTTGAAAAACTTTTCAAAATGAAATTTCGATACCACATAAGTATTTTTCAACAATAGCAGGAGCTATTTTTATTTAAATAATATAAGAAATTATTTTTTGTTAAAGAGAATATGCAGCAACTTCATTGATTTCTAGATTAAAAAAAACAATTAAGGAGAACACATATTGAAGCCAACAAGATTTCTGTCAACGTTTCAATGTACAATTTTCTGTCCAGTCAATGCAGACGTTTTTTTGTTTTTAAATTGACTTTTTGAATAAATTCTTTTTAAACTTACAAATAAACTTTTGTAACAAATACATTTTTTAATGAAATAAATTTTTGATATTCTTATCAAGTATTCATTTTGTATTTTTAACCCAAATGAATTTGCCAATTTTCTGTCAACTGTTCGAGCAGAAAAAAATCACGAAAAGAGGCGATGGAAAAAAGAATTTCCAAGAAAAATAAATTGGCACGCTGGCTGAAACATTGTTGGAATGAAACCCAAATAAAACGGAAATCCACGCTTGAATCGTCGGTGTACTCACGGTTGAAAATATTTATCCGAAATAAAGAGACCACTTTCCTGTTCGTTGCCGCCTCTTTTTGGCGATCGCTTAATATCGTTTCGTGTGCGTGTCCGTGCGAGCGCTTGCCGGGTAACGTCGCGTCCGCATGACATCACGGTGGAATGCGTGAACTGTAGAACGTGACTCACGCGACAGGCCTTTTTTTTCTCTTTCCTTTTTTCCGCCGTACAACGACTGTTTTCGTGCGTGCGTTCTTTTGGAGCACGAGATGACGAGAAAAAAAAAACACGTGCGAAGAAGCGTGCTTTCTCACGTAAACAATGTGACGTAACACGTGAAAATTGGCTAAATTATGAGCAAACAGAGCAGAGCTTTGTATTCCTGCTTTGAGTACAGTACGAAAATAAACATTTTTTAAAAAGGCTTATCGAAACGAGGTACATCGATCTTCAAAGATTGGTCAACCATATTTATTATTCAAGTAAATATTTAATACTATTATTCAAATTAAATCGAATCAATCCGGTACAATATAAATAAAGGTACTATAAAAGCAGAAAAATATATTTATAATACAAAATGTTGACATTTTTATATAAACTTATATTACTGAAAATAAATATTTCAATTCTCCGATGTAAAAAGAATTAAAAAATACTAGAGATCGAAATTTCATGCCATGTGAATTAAATTGATGCGTTTGGGACAGTGTGGATTCGTTGAATTTGCAATGAAAATGAAACAAAAATATAGCCTCATCCAAATGAACATCGATACCCAAAGAAATATCTTAAAATAAATATTATCCAAATTCGGCAACAAATGGGTAGTTCCTATATTATATTTTTATAAAATTCATATTTTATTTGTTTTTACACAATTATAATTTTATAACTTATTATTATATTGCTAAATAAAATTACTAAATATGATATAAAAATTGTATGAATAAATAGTAATTATATTTCATGTACTAAAACTTCGATACGTAAAAAAAAAAAATTCGTATGCCACTTTTTGATTCCATCAAACTGACAATACTTTTCAAATACATAATATCGCAGTTTTAACGTACTTCAAACCTACGGTTTGAAAATTTCTTAAACGTTGACGAATAAATACAACGTATCGAAAGTGTCAGAAGTGACAAATTGACATTTCACAGACAATCGTATCTGAAGATAAGAATTCTAACGAGCGTGATTACAATTTGTAAAACAGCTGACGACTGACAGCGCGAAAAAAATATGCTAAGAAATGTAATTTCAGAAGGTGGAAAGAAAAAAGGAAAGAAAATTGAAAACCGATACAGACTGGAGACGTTTACTTGGCCTTCGCAGAATACGTTTCTGTAATAATATACGACAGTAGTTTCCCCACACGAGTTTTTTTTTATTTGCATAAAAGTCAGCGTAACGAATCCGATCTACAAAAACTTCGAATACACCCACGCAAACCCACGAATCCATAGATATATGCCAGCCTCGAACTCGCGTGTTGCCGGATCAATTCTCGTTTCCGTGCAACAAATTCACGAACACTGTATTGAATCGGCCAGCTCGTTAAAATCGCTCTCCCAGCAGTAAAGTACACTACGCACAAAAATTAAGGGAGGCAAAAAAAATTCAACATCTTTTGGTGATTTTTAACGGGCTATATTAAAGTTAAAAATGATCGTATCGAGATGACAAAAAAAAACATTTTAAAGCTCTAAGATTCTAGTTTTTCGATTTTTTGGCCAAACATTTTTAGGAGCCATTTACTTGACGCGATCCAAAGAAATAGCACGGAAAATATTTTTTTCCAAATTTTTTGCCTTCTTTTTATCACTCCACGGATTCGGAAAAATTTGTTCAGGTTGAAACATCATATGAACCGGACAGCCTGTTTATTCAGCTTTGATATGTCTTTTTTTAGATTATTTCTACGATCATTTTTCACGTATCATTTATTTTGTATCACGAATTCGTTCGATCGCCCCACCTTAAAAAAATTAGTGCGAAACGTGGCTTTTGATGAACGTCTTCATCGCTAGCGCAAACTATGAAAAATCAGAAACCGGAAGGAAAGAGAAGCGTTTCCTCGAAGTTCCACGAGTGTGTTTCCTCTTGGGCCCATTAATCACTAATTCCGAACATCTGGTCTAGTTGGCTCAAAAAAAAGCGAAGAAAAGAAGTCCGAGTTCTGACTGATGTCCGATGGAGTCGTAAGCGTTTTTCTTTTCTTGCTTTTTTTCCCCCGACAAATGTCGAGCAACCACGTGAAAATGATCGTAACCCAAACACTCTTGGGGGCGCACGTGCTAGGACTAGCGATAGTTCTGTTAGTGATCTTCGGTGATGGTTGATTGATGCATCGTTAAATTAACGTACTCATTGCCAGCTGATGTGAATCGCTCATCTTCCACGTATGTTTTGTTACAAAGCGATTCTTTATTGGGTTCATGAGTTCTCCATCAAAACACCACTTTTCTCAATCCTCCAATGCCGCATTTATCAAGAGCTCGATTTATTTGATCAAAAATTGTTGACTGCGAAACTTCATTTTCTTTTCAAGCTTCACATTGAATTTTTAATGATATTTAAAAGAATTACAAAATAATAAAATATTTGTTGCCTTGTTATTTTTCATACACTTAAGCTTAGCTTATCTTCAAATGTATCCAATATATAAAAAATAAAAAAATAAAAATAAAAATCATGAACAAAAACAATAAGATTATCTGACCAACACTATTCTGCTGGTCAGTTGGCACATATGTAAAATCACAAGAAAAACCTGAGTGAAGCGCATGCCACTATATTCGAATTTTATTTAATTTATTATTGAAAAAAAGATAATTAGCATTTCTGAGAGTTAATATACTATTGAATTAGCAATGTGTAATGCTAAAAAAGTACGACACGATCTAGTCTACTAAATGCACAATTATCCGATTTTTAACTATGTTTCTGCCTGACATCGCATCTCATAATACTTTAAGAGGACTCGATATCTCCTTAGAAAAATTGGAGCTAAAGTTCATTTCGTTTGAATTGCATCAAATCCCCGATTTATTCAATTAGCATTGAATACATTAGGCGTGGTATAATATTTTTTCAAACGAAAACACCAGTCGAATAAACGCTTGTTAATTTTCCATTCGGTGATGGCGAGCGATAAAATCGCGTTGGAGGGCAGAAGACACGTTGCCGGTGTATTCCCGATGATGGTGGGACCGTGTCCCCTCCAGCATACCGGGCCCCACTCGTTTTCGACGTCGCTGTGCCTCCCCCCCGCAGAACGTTCCTATACATATAGACAAAGTCAAAAGGTATTTCGAGCCCATACCATCAACGTATCGTCGACTTCCAGCACTCGTAGCTACTTCGAGGACGGTCCTCGAAGTCGAGTTCCTCCAAATGACCTTTCTCCACTAACACGCGTGAAAGCCTATACACTGACATTCAAGTATTAGTGAAATAATACAGAGGTCCCTGTGCAGGCCAGTCCGGGATCATCTTTCCATGGGCCTAGCATTGGGGAGAGAGCGAGAGGGAGGAAGAAAGATAGATAGATAGAGAGAGAGAGAGAGAGAGTGGTAGCCGACCGAGACGGCTTCGGAGACGGTCGTGTAGCGACGGTAGCCTGATGATCCGAGGGCCTGGTGAGGCCCACTCGGTCTCTTTTATTGTTAGTCTGAGTGCGGGTGGCGAGCGTTTCGTAGCTCTCTTCGCTCGCTCCTCTCCGGTTCGTCTTTCCTTTTTTTGTGTGTGTGTTTTTTTTT